>CAUYON010016226.1:0-13467 GCA_963573935.1 Arctocebus calabarensis | reverse complement strand
TGGGCGCCCAGTCCCAGCTACTTGGGAGGTGGAGGCAAGAGACTCGCTTGAGCCCAGGAATTGGAGGTTGCTGTGAGCTATGATGCCACGGCACTCTATCCAGGGTGACAGCTTAAGGCTCTGTCTCAAAAAAAAAAAAATCTTAAAAGAGGCTCAGTGCCTGTGGCTTAGAAGGCTAAGGCACCAGCCACGTACACCTGAGCTGGCAGGTTCGAATCCAGCCTAGGCCCGCCAAACAACAATGACGGCTGCAACCAAAAAATGGCCGGGTGTTGTGGTGGGCGCCCAGTCCCAGCTACTTGGGAGGTGGAGGCAAGAGACTCGCTTGAGCCCAGGAATTGGAGGTTGCTGTGAGCTATGATGCCACGGCACTCTATCCAGGGTGACAGCTTAAGGCTCTGTCTCAAAAAAAAAAAAAATCTTAAAAGAGGCTCAGTGCCTGTGGCTCAAGCAGCTATGGTGCCAGCCACATATACCTGAGCTGGAGAGTTCAAATCCAGCCTGGGCCCGCCAAACAACAATGATGACTGCAACAACAAAAAAAAGCCAGGCGTGGTGGGAACCTGTAGTCCCAACTACTTGGGAGGCGGAAGCAGAAGAATCACTTGAGCCCAGGAGTTGGAGGTTGCTGTGAGCTGTGATGCCATGGCACTCTACCCAGGGCGACAGTTTTAGGCTCTGTCTCAAAAAAAAAAAAAAGAAAAAAAAGAAAGAAAGAAAGAATATCTAAAAAGAGAATTCGGCTCGGCCCTGTGGCTCAACGGGCTAAGGCGCCAGCCACATATACCTGAGGTGGTGGGTTCGAATCCAGCCGGGGCCCGCCAAACAACAATGGTGGCTGCAACCAAAAAATGGGCAGGCGGTGTGGCGGGCGCCTGTAGTCCCAGCTACTTGGGAGGCAGAGGCAGGAGACTCGCTTGAGCCCAGGAATTGGAGGTTGTTGCGAGCTATGATGCCACGGCACTCTATCCAGGGTGACAGCTTGAGGCTCTGTCTCAAAAAAAAAAAAAAAAAAAGTAAATAAATAAAAGAATTCAGTGGAGTTTTTTGTTTGTTTTTTTAGGATACAGGATCTTGCTCTGTTACCCAGGCTGGAATGCAGTGGCATGATCATAGCTCACTGTAAGCTTGATCTCCTGGGCTCCAGTGGTTTTTCCACCCCAGCCTACTAAGTAGCTAAGGACTATAGGCATGCATTCCACCACATCCAGCTGTTTAATTTTTTTTGTAGAGATGGATTCACTAGTTTGCCCAGGCTGGTTTTAAAATCCTGGCTTTAACCAGTCTTCCTGAGTAGGCCTCCCATGTCTGAGATTAGAGGCATGAGCCAGTGCATCCAGCCTTTTTTATTTTTATTTTTTTTGAGACAGAGACTCAAGCTGTCATCCTGGATAGAGTGCTGTGGCATCATAGCTCACAGCAACCTCCAATTCCTGGGCTCAAGCGATTCTCCTGCCTCTGCCTCCCAAGTAGCTGGGACTATAGGCGCCTGCCACAACGCCGGGCCATTTTTTTGGTTGCAGCCATCATTGTTATTTGGCGGGCCCAGGCTGTATTCGAACCCACCAGCTCAGGTGTACGTGGTTGGCGCCTTAGCCCGTTGAGCCACAGGCGCCAAGCCCTTTTTTATTTTTTTATTGACAAATTATAAGTGTATATATTTATGTGGTACAGAGTGATGCTGTAGTATTTGTATACCATGTGGAGTTTTTTTTTGTTGTTGTTTGTTTGTTTTTGAGACAGAGTCTCACTTTGTTGCCCTCAGTAGAGGGATGTGGTGTCATAGCTCACAGCAACCTCAAACTCTTGGGCTTAAGCGATTCTCTTGCCTCAGCCTCCCCAGTGGCTGGGACTACAGGTACCCACCACAACGCCTGGCTATTTTTAGAGATGCGGTCTTATTCTTGCTCAGGCTGGTCTCAAACCCATGAGCTCAGGCAATCCACCTGCTTTGACCTCCCAGAGTGGTAGGATTACAGTTGTGAGCCACCTCACCTGGCCCAATGTGGAGTATTTTTGAGCCAAACTTTTTAGCATGTGCATTACCTCAAATACTTATCATTTATTCCTCCTGTCTAACGGAAGCATTGTACCCTTTGACCAACATCTCCATCTCCCTCTACCTTTTATAGCCTCTGGTAACCACCATTCTACTTTCTGCTTCTATGAGTTTGATTGTTTTAGATTCCACATGTAAGTTAGAACATGCAGTTTTGATCTTTCTGTGTCTGGCTTATTTCACATGGCATAGTGTCCTCTATGTTCATCCATGTGACAGGATTTCCCCTTTTCTTTGAGACAGAGCCTCACTTTGTTGCTCTGGTAGAGTGCTGTTGTATCATAGCTCATGGCAACCTCAAACTCTTGGGTTCCAAGTGATCCTTTTGCCTCAGACTACTTAGCAGCTGTGACTATAGGATCCCACCACAATCCTTGCCTAGTTTTTTGTGTTTTTTTGGAGACAGGGTTTTGCTCTTGCTCAGGCTGATCTTGAAGTCCTGAACTCAAGCAGTGTACTCGCTTTGGCCTCCCAGAGTGCTAGGATCACAGACATGAGGCTCTGCACCCAGCCAGGATTTCCCCTTTTTCTAAGGCTGGATAGTATTCTATTGTTTATATATACCGTGTATTTGTTGATGGGCACATAGGCTGATTCCATAATTTGGCTATTTTGAATAATGCTGTTTTAAACATGGGAGTACAGATATCTCTTGGATATACTGATTTCAAATCCTTTGGATATATACCCTCAAGTGCATATGGTAACTGTGTTTTTAATTTTTTGAAGAACCTACATATAATATTCCATCATGGCTCTATTAATTTACATTCTTACCAACAGTATACTAAGTCCCTTTTTCTACATCTTTTTTTTGTTGTTGTTGTTGCAGTTTGGCTGGGGCCGGGTTTGAACCCGCCACCCTCGGTATATGGGGCCAGTGCCCTGCCCACTGAGCCACAGGTGCCGCCCTTTTCCACATCTTTTTTTCTTTTTTTTTCTTTTTTTGAGACAGAGCCTCAAGCTGTCGCCCTGGGTAGATTTTCGTGGCATTACAGCTCATAGCAACCTTCATTTCCTAGGCTCAAGCAAGTCTCCTGCTTCTGCCTCCCAAGTAGCTGGGAGTACAGGCGCCCGCCACAACGCCCAGCTATTTTTGTTTGGGTTGCAGCCATCATTGTTGGTTGGCGGGCCCAGGCTGGATTCGAACTCGCCAGCTCAGGTTTACATGGCTGGCGCCTTAGCCCGCTGAGCCATAGGCGCCGAGCCTCCTCATCTTTTTCAACATGTTATTATTATTAGTTTTTTCTGTTTAGCAGGCCTGGACTGGGTTCAAACCCACCAACCCCAGTGTACAGGGCCAGCACTCTAACCATTTAGCTACAAGCTCCCAGCTTTAACATGTTATTTCTCATCTTTTTTTGAAATAGAGTCTCACTTAGTTGCCCTGGGGTTGTCACAGCAACTGCAAACTCTTAGGCTTTAGTGATCCTCTTATCTCAGCCTCCGGAATAGCTGGGACTACAGGCAACTGCTACATGCCTGGCTAGTTTTTCTTTCTTTCTTTTCTTTTTTTTTTTTTTGAGACACAATATCACTTTGTTGCCCTGTGGTAGAGTGCTGTGGCATCACAGCTCACAGCAACCTCCAACTCTTGGGCTTATGCGATTCTCTTGCCTCAGCCTCCCAAATAGCTGAGACTACAGGCACCCGCCGCAATGCCCAGCTATTTTTTTTGTTGTTGTAGTTGTCATTGTTATTTAGCCCGGGCCGGGTTTGAACCCACCAGCCTTGGTGTATGTGGCTGTAACCACTATGCTATTGCCGACGAGCCAAAGTTTTCTATTTTTAGTAGAAATGGGGTCTCACTCTTGGCAGACTGGTCTTGAACTTCTAAGCTCAGGTAATTCACCTGTCTTGGCTCCCAGAGTGCTAGGATTATAAGTGACAAGCATTGTGCCTGGTCTCTTTCATCTTTTTGATAATGGCCATTCTGACAAGTGTGAGATAATGTCTTATTGATGTTATTCGTGTGTGTATATGTGTGTGTGTTTTGAGACAAAGTCTTGCTCTGTTGCCAAGGCTAGAGTGAATGGCATGATCATAGCCCATTGCAACCTCAAACTTCTGGCTCAAGTGATCCTTTTGCCTCAGCTTTCTGAGTAGCTGAGACTATAAGCATGGAAGACCATGCTTGGCTAATTTTTCTATTTTTGTAGAGAAAGAGGTCTCACTATGTTGCTTAGGCTGGTCTTGAATTCCAGGCCTCAATTGATACTCCCACCTTGGGCTCCCAAAGTACCAGGTTTATAGGCATGAACGATGGTATCTGTTTTGTTGTCATTTGTAACTTATGGAAAATTTCAAATATGTATATAAGTAGGCAGAATTAAATAATGAACCATCATATACTCATTACCTAGCTTCAACATTAAAAATTTGTGGTTCTTGTTTCATACATGTTACTACCTGTTTCCTTTTATCCCATATTATTATTATTTTGAAGCAATCCCCAAAGATATATATATATATATTTTTTTTTATTATTTGAGACAGAGTTTAATTATGTCACCCTTGGTAGAGTGTAATGGCATCACAGCTCATAGCAACCTCAAACTCTTGGGCTTAAGCCATTCTCTTGCCTCAGCCTCCCAATTAGCTAGGACTACCTACAGGCACTTGCCACAATTTCCAGTTATTGTTTGTTGTAGTTTGGTTGGGGCCCGGTTTGAACCCTTGGTATTTGGGGCCGGAGCCCTACTCACTAAGCCATAGGTGTCACCCAATGCCAATCTATTTTTTGGTTGAAGTTGTCATTGTTGTTTAGCAGACCCAGGCTGGGCTCGAACCTACCAACCTCGGTGTATGTGGCCGGTGACCTACTCACTGAGCTACAGACGCCGAGCCCAAAGATACCTTTTTGTCCATAAATGCTTTCAGTTATGTGTTGCTGTAAAATGTAGACTTAAAGTTTTTTTTTTTTTTTTAAATTGTGGTAAAAGACTTGGTGCTCATAGCACTGTGGTTATGGCACCAGCCACATACACCAAGGCTGGTGGGTTTGAACCTGGCCTGGACCAGCTAAACAATAATAACAACTGCAACAACAACAAAAAATAAATAAATAAAAATAAATTGTGGTAAAATATATATAAAAGTTACTGTCTTAAGCATTTTTGAGTGTACAGTTCAGTGGCATTAAGTACATTCTCATTGGTGTACAGCCATTATCACTATCTATCTCCAGAGGTTCTGTCATTTTGCAAAAGTGAAACTATATTTACTAAATACTAACTCCCCGTTCCCCATCCCTCCAGCCCCTGGCAACCTCCATTCTATTTTCTGTCTATAAATTTGACTACTTTTGGTACTTCATGTAAGTAGGAATCATACATTGTTTGTAACTCACTCCATTCAATGAGATATCCTCAAGATTCTCCTGTGTTATAACATGTATCAGAACCTCTTTCCTGATTGTGGCAGAATACTGTTCCATTCTTGGTATTTATCACATTGTGTTTATCCATTCATCCATTAGACACTTGGGTTGTTGCCACTTACAGACTTTAAAAAATGTGACCAAATAACCATTAATTATCATGCTTTAAAAATTAAAAATAATTCCTTAAATTCATCAAATATGTAGATAGTTTTCAAATTTTCAGTTGTCTTATGAATGCCACATTTTATTTTTACAGTTGTCATTGTCACTAGAGGTTGGAGTTGAACAGAATACAGTAGAACCTCTGTAAGTTGACCACCCCAGGAATTATAATAAGCTGGTCAACATAAGGATGTAGGCCTACTGTACTGATACATATGTACCATGTGGTATATGTCTGGTCTGTGAAAATTAGGTGAACTTAAGGAGGTAGTCACTGTAGGGAAGTGGTCAATATGGAGGTTCTATTACATTTTGAATTTTGAACTCTTCTGTCATCTTTTCTCATGCAGAGCCAGGTTCCGAATCTGTCCCACCAGGATCTTTTCCAAATGTCTTAGATGATGCTGTTGTTCCAGGGAGCCCTGTTGTGGATAATTATGGCCAAAGGTCATCAGAGGCTAACAGTTCCGTTTCACCCAGTGGAGAAGACTTTATCTTTCACCCGGTCAGCTGTTCTACTTTCCTTTTTGCAGATGATAGGCTCTGAGCAGGAAGCTTGGGGCTTGGAACTAAAAAAATCTCCTTTAATAGGTCTCAGTTCTGCTCTTGAAGGTGAATGAGGTGTCTTTTGGGATTGAAGTACGTGGTGATGACCTGTCTGTAGCCCTACAAGCAGAGGAACTGACCCTTCAGCAGCTGGGCACCGTGGGACACTGGCAGTTTCTACATGGACAGAGCCCGGGTGAGGATGATGGCCATTCTAGAGATCTGGTGGAATTTATGTACTGTGGCCATAGATTAACTTGTTCTTGTTACTGTGTTCTAAGGGTAGTTGCTTCACTGATATGCCTTTGATCTTTTTCTCCAGCAGCCACTAGAAGGAGGAAAAACCCTAATGTATATTCCTTTTTGCAAAGAGCCTTCCAGAGCTCTTTCTGGGGCTTTGCATTCATTGCTATTTTCCATTTTTACGTCCTGGATTCCCCTTGAGCTTATATCTCAGGACACTCTCCACTTCTTCATTTGTATGGCTGCTAACATAAAATGCTATCTGATCAGGGAGCTTCTTATCATTTAGATTAAATACTTTGATGTGAATTATTATTTATACTTTAAAAATATGACTAGAAAAATATGGGCTTTTACATGCTTCACTTAAAAATTATTTAAAAAAAATTTTTTTTTCACTCTGTCACCTGGATAGAGTGCTGTGGTGTCATAGATCACAGCAACTTCAAATTCTTGGGCTGAAGAGTTCATCTAGCCTCAGCCTGCAGAGGAGGTAGGATTTTAGGCTCCCACCACAATGCCTGGCTAGTTTTTTTTTTTCTCCTTTAAGTAGAGACAGGATCTTGTTCTTGCTAAGGCTGGTCTCCAACTCCTGTGCTCAGGTGATCCACCCCCTTTGGCCTCCCAGAGTGCTAAGACTGGTATGAGTCACTGCACCCTGCCTATTTTTTAAAATATTGAGTAGATATTAAAGAATACTTATAAAATGATAACAATACAATGCACCCATATACCCTCTATCTTTTAATAAATACAGCAGTATCATTACCTTTAAAGTTTCTGGAAGTCCCTCTCCTGAACTTTCCTGTCTCTCACCTGTCATAGGTAACCATACTCCTGAATTTTATTTTATTTTATTTATTTTATTTATTTATTTATTTTTTGAGACAGAGCCTCAAGCTGTCACCCTGGGTAGAGTGCGGTGGCATCACAGCTCACAGCAACCTCCAACTCCTGGGCTCAAGCGAGTCTCTTGCCTCCGCCTCCCAAGTAACTGGGACTACAGGCGCCCGCCACAACGCCCGGCCATTTTTTTGGTTGCAGCCGTCATTGTTTGGCGGGCCCAGGCTGAATTCGAACCTGCCAGCTCGGGTGTACGTGGCTGGCGCCTTAGCCGTTTAGCCACAGGCGCCGAGCCACACTCCTGAATTTTATATTTGTCATTCTCTTGCTTTAGTTTATAACTTTTCCATATTTGTATATTATTTAGCTTTGCAGGTTTTTGAGTTTTTTTTTTTTTGTAAAGACAAGAGTCTCACTTTATCGCCTTCGGTAGAGTGCCATGGCATCACACAGCTCACAGCAACCTCCAACTCCTGGGCTTAGGCGATTCTCTTGTAGAATAATAATTTGCATTATTATTATTATTTTTTTTCTTGAGTCAGTCTCATTTTGTCACCCTTGGTAGAGTGCTGGGGTGTCATAGCTCACAGCAACTTCAAACTTTTTTTTTTGTAGCGACAGAGTCTCACTTTATTGCCCTCAATAGAGTGATGTGGTGTCACACAGCTCACAGCAACCTCCAACTCCTGGGCTTAGGCAATTCTCTTGCTTCAGACTCCCAAGTAGCTGGGACTACAGGCGCCCACCACAATGCCTGGCTATTTCTTTGTTGCATTTTGGCTGGGCAGGTTTGAACCTTCCACCCTCAGTATATGGGGCCAGCGCCCTACCCACTGAGCCACAGGCACTGCCCAGCAACCTCAAACTCTTGGGCTCAAGTGATTCTCTTTTCCTCAGCCTCCCATGAAGCTGGGACTTCAGGCGCCCACCACAATGTTTGGTTATTTTTTTTTTTTTTAAGAGATGGGATCTGACTCTGGCTCAGGAGTTGCTTGAGCTCCAGCAATCCACCCACCTCAGTCTCCCAGAGTGTTAGGAGTACAAGCATGAGCCACAGTACCTGGCCTGTATTATTTTTTGATTTGCTGCTTTCATGTAACATGGTATTCATTAAATTCTTCTAGATTATTGAATTAGCTATATAATTCATTCATTTTCATGATGAAATGATATTCTATTATATACATACACCACTTTTTGCTTCTTTTTGCAGTTTTTGGCCGGAGCTGGGTTTGAACCTGCCACCTCCAGCATATGGGGCCGGCACCTTATCCACTGAGCCACAGGTGCTGCCTGCCACTTTTTGCTTTTTAAAAAACAGCTTTATTCTATACTATTAGCATAGTATAGAACTGACTCATTTTAAGTCTACAGTTTGATAAGTTTTAATACATTTATAGAGTGTTATAACTATTATCACAATCCAATTTTAAAACATTTCCATCACCCCTAAAATATGCCTTGTACCTATTTCTTTTCTAAGTCTAATCTGAATAGACATTTAGGTTGTTTCCAATTTTTTTGCTATTCCAAATAGTGTTGCTCTGAACATCTTGTACATGTCTTCTGGTATATACGTTCAAGGGTTTTTCCAGGGCTGTAATCCTGAGGACATAATTTCTAGATCATTTGAGTAGGTATAGTTTCAACTTGACTAGATAATCCCAAGTTATTTTCCAAAATGATTGTATCGATTTGCAGTTCTATGTATATGTAAGTTATCCATATTCTTGTATATACCTGAGATTGCTATTTTATTTTATTTAGAAAGTCTCACTCTGTCACCTTGGGTAGAATGCTGTGGTATCATAACTCACAGCAACCTCAAACTCTTGAGCTTGAACAATCCTCTTGCCTTAGCCTCTTGTGTAGCTAGGACTATAGGCACCTGCTACTATCCATGGCTAGTTTACTTTTCTTCTATTTTTTAGTAGAGATGGGGTCTTACTCTTGCTCAGGCTGGTGTCAAACTCCTGAGCTCAAGCAATCCACCCCCTTCAGGCTCCAAGAGTGCTAGGATTAGCCACCACGCCCAGCCACCTGAGATTGTTTATGTGGCGTTTTAGAGCATTTAGCATAGATTCTGCTTGGCTTTTATCAGTGACAGATGAGAAGACCAAGACTCGGAGAAAGGGAGAGACATTCAAATTTAGTGGTATTTAGGGTCCTATGTTTTTTTTTGTTTTTGTTGTTTTTGTAGAGACAGAGTCTCACTTTATCACCCTCGGTAGAGTGCTGTAGAGTCACAGCTCACAGCAACCTCCAGCTTTTGGGCTTAGGTGATTCTCTTGCCTCAGCCTCCCAAGTAGCTGGGACTACAGGCGCCCGCCACAACGCCCGGCTATTTTTTTATGCAGTTTGGCTGGGGCCGTGTTTGAACCCTTGGTATATGGGGCCAGCGCCCTACTCGCTGAGCCACAGGCACCGCCCTGGGCTTTTTTGTTTGTTTGTTTTTGGGTTTTTTTTTGAGACAGAGTCTGAAGCCCTGGGTGTAGTGCTGTGGCATCACAGTTCATAGCAACCTCCCAAGTCCTGGGCTCAAGCGATTCTCTTACCTCTGCCTCCCAAGTAGCTAGGACTACAGGGGCCTGACACAACACCTAGTTTTTTTTGTTTGTTTGTTTTTTGGTTGCAGCCATCATTGTTTGGCAGGCCCAGGCTGGATTTAAACCTGCCAGCTCAGGTGTATATGGCTGGCGCCTTAAACGCTTGAGCCACAGGCGCTGAGCCAGGGTCCTATGTTTTAATGGTCTTTTTTTTGGCCCTTAAGCCTCTCTTAATACCTTGAGAGGCATTATAGCAAAGTAGCTAAGCCCATGAACTTTGCACTTAGACTACCAGAGTCCAGATCCTATCCTTGCTATTTATTGTTATTAAGTTATTCTTGTCCAAACTAACACAATAAACTAAATAAACTAACTAAATAACTCAGTTCATTTATCTGTGTGATGGGAGTGATGACAATATTTTTGGCAGTGTTGTTATGAATATAAAGGATATGTAAAGTGCTTAAGAAAGTGCTTGGTCGTTGATATGTTTTCCTTGTCTTTCTTCACAAAGTTACATGCTTTCAGGATTCCTCAACATTGAAGACTGGGCAGAACAGGCCAGCTGTGGGCCTTCGCTTTGAAGTGGGGCCTGGTGCTGCAGTTCATTCCCCCCTGGCCACACAAAATGGCTTCCTGCATTTCTTGCTTCGTGGTTGCAACCTCGAGTTGCTCACTTCGGTGCTCAATGGCCTGGGACCCTTCTTGGAGGATGAGGAGATCCCAGTGGTAGTCCCCATGCAGATTGAGCTCCTGAACTCCAGCATCACCCTAAAGGTAAAAGGAATTTTTGGTTTTTGTCCTGGATTTCGTCAAGCAAGGAATCAGTGACAGCTTTTAACCTCTTCCTTGGCCACTGTAAAATGTTGTGAGGATCGAGACCATAGTATCAGTCTCTGTCAATGTTATAGGGGTATATAAATATGTGTTGTCAAAAAAGCTAGCATTCAGGTGAGGAGACCTTGTCTCTAACCCTAACAGTGTCTTTTTTTTTTTTTTCTTTTTAACAGAGTCTCACTTTGTTGCCCTCAGTAGACTGCCGTGGCATAGCTCACAGCAACTTCAAACTCTTGGGCTCAAGTGATCTTCTTTCCTTAGCCTCCCAAGAAGCTGGGAGTACAGGTGCCCACCACAATGCCTAGCTAGTTTTTAGAGACAGGGTCTTGCTCTTGCTCAGGCTGGTTTTGAACTCCTGAGCTCAGGCGATCTACCTTGGCCTCCCAAAGTGCTAGGATTACAGGTGTCAGTCACCATACCTGGCCCTCTGTCTTTGGCATATAGTCTTAACATGTGTGAGCCTTCAGGTTATCTGATCCTCAATTTTATTATCTCTAGAATGAGAGAAACTCAGGTTTTCCTCTCAGACCTTCCAAGGATGTGTAGAGAAACAATGGTAGGAGCATGCATTATATTATCTAAATTGCTCTGAGCGGTTTGGGGGCATCATGTGGTTTCCCTATTTCCTGTAGGATGATATTCCCCCCATCTACCCAACATCTCCAGGCCCTGTTCCCATTACTGTGGCCATGGAACATGTTGTACTGAAGCGGAGTGATGACGGCATATTCCACATAGGCGGTGAGTTGGGCTAATCAGCCTCCTGGCTCCTCTGTCTTTTTTTATCTTGTAAGTGAATAGGTGGCTACTATTATATGAACTATCTGGGAGTTGACAGCAGTTTGTTACTTAGAACCTTTACTTTTCCCTACAGCTGCTGCACACGACAGGCCATCGGCTGAAGTACCTAAAAGTGAAAAGAGGCAGCCCCCCAAAGAGCAGGTGTTTATTTTGCCCACGGGAGAGGTTTTTGGACATCAGGTGAGATTATAACTAAATAGTATCTTCCCGGCTCAGCACCTGTGGCTCAAGCAGCTAAGGCGCCAGCCACATACAACTGAGCTGACGAGTTCGAATCCAGTCCACCACATAACAGTGACAGCTGCACCTTAAAAATAGCCGGGCGTTATGGCGGGTGCCTGTAGTCCCAGTTATTTGGGAGGCAGAGACAGGAGACTCTCTTAAGCCCAGGAGTTGGAGGTTGCTGTGAGTTGTGATGCCATGGTACTCTACCCAGGGTGACAGCTTGAGGCTCTGTCTCTTAAAAAAAAAAAGAAAGAAAATAGTATCTTCCCATAACCTTTACGGGCCAATAATTGTACAGCTGTTATAACCCAGAGTGCAGAAAAGATTGCTTGTGCTATGTGCATACTGGTGTTTTGGGCTCCTCTCACCTAGCAGCAGCTTTTAAAAATGCTAAAGATGTAAGTTAGGAGCTGGTGTTAAATGGTTGCTGATCATATACTATACTTGCTGAGGAACTCAAAAGGGAATTAGGCTCTTAGAAAGATCTAGTTCTTTTCATCATTAAGCTATACCTGTGAGTTTTTCTGTGTGAATTCTTCCTCCTTGTTCCCTTTACTGGCTATTATTGCAAGGTGGTATTACCATGCTTATTAACTGTGAACTATTTATTCTTCCTCAGGTGAAAGAACTGCCTACTCTACAAAAAGAACTTATAGAAACTAAAAAAGCATTGGCCAGTGCCAACCAGGATAAAGAAAAACTTCTTCAGGAAATTAGGAAATATAACCCCCTCTTTGAGCTCTGATAGCAGTGGCTCAGCCTGTGCCAAGGAGAGAGATCACCAGCAATAGCACCACCTAGGACAGAAGGCACCATCCAGTGATGAATAAGTCTGCTGTGGATGCCAGAGGAACTGAGGAATGCTCAATTCATTTGTGTGGTCTGCTTTCTATTAGCTGTTTTATCTTGGATGGAGGACAGGGCAAAGCATGAGCACATCCCAGGAAATTAGGGCTTGCTTTGTGTCTGGTTTAATCATCATGTCTTGCCTATATAAAGCCTTTGGCGCTTTTCATACTAGGTGGAATCTTCTTGACACTGTAGGGCCATTTTAGCTCATAGTTTCATGGCAGGGACATTTGCTTCCTTTACAGTCTACAGTCAAGCAGAGTACCCACCTCTCCTGTCATTCAAAGAACCACCAAAGATTCCATGTTGCAGAGCTTCCTGTACTAGATCTGAAAAGTCCTTGATCTCAACTTTGGCAATGGTAGTGGAGTGGAGCAGGAAATAGCCCAGCAAAGGCAGGTTGGGAGGGCAAGAGAGGCACAAGAATAAGAGAAACCTGGATTGTGCCTTTTTTGGAAAGGGAAATAAGCTCATATCATCCTGGCTGATATTAGAATCAGATTTTTTAGGGTTAAGCTTCCTTTCTGTTACACTTTCATCACTGTGATGCTGTGGTAAGTAAACAACAATAGTGACTCAGGCATATCATCTCTCCCCTCTATAATTTATTTGAAATTATGAAAAATTACTCTCTGAGGTTGAAAGCATATGGTAGAAATCAATAGAGAAGTTTGCTTCTGACTCCTGTTTGTCTGCCACAGGTGTACCTGAGAGGTCACATCTGCTTTTCTAGCCCTGACTTTCTACCAGTGCTCTCTTTAGCACTGGATGGTTTATGAGCTGAAGATATTTTATTTTATTTATTTTATTTTTTTGTAGAGACAGAGTCTCACTTTTTTTTTTTTTGAGACAGAGCCTCAAGCTATCACCCTGGATACAGTGCCGTGGCATCACAGCTCACAGCAACCTCCAATTCCTGGGCTCAAGCGAGTCTCCTGCCTCCGCCTCCCAAGTAGCTGGGACTACAGGCGCCC
>CAUYON010016225.1:0-14671 GCA_963573935.1 Arctocebus calabarensis | reverse complement strand
AAGCGTATTGGCAACAAAAGGGTAAGTGATCCCATCTCAGGGTGGGAAAAGGACTTGAAGAGAAACTTCTCTAAAGACAGCAGGCGCACGGCCTACAGACACATGAAGAAATGCTCATCATCCTTAATGATCAGAGAAATGCAAATCAAAACTACTTTGAGATATCACCATCTTTTTTTAATGGCTGAATAGTATTCCATGGTATATATATACCACAGCTTGTTAATCCATTCCTGGGTTGATGGGCATTTAGGCTGTTTCCACATTTTGGCAAATGTAAATTGAGCTGCAATAAACAGCCTAGTGCAAGTGTCGTTATGATAAAAGGATTTTTTTCCTTCTGGATAGATGCCCAGTAATGGGATTGTAGGATCAAGGGGGAGGTCTAGCTTGAGTTCTTTGAGGGTTCTCCATACTTCCTTCCAAAAAGGTTGCATTAGTTTGCAGTCCCACCAGCAGTATAAAAGTGTTCCTTTCTCTCCACATCCATGCCAGCATCTGCAGTTTTGAGATTTTGTGATGTGGGTCTAAGACATTTTTAAAAAGAAATATAGGCTCCGTGGTAGCCCATGCTCAGTGGTTAGGGCGCCAGCCACATACACCAATGCAGGTGGGTTTGAACCCAGCTTGGGCCTGCCAAACAACGACAACTGCAACAACAAAAAAATAGCCGGGCACTGTGACAGGCGCCTGTAGTCCCAGCTACTTGGAGGCTGAGGCAAGAGAATCTCCCAAGCCCGAGGTTGCTGTGGGCTATGACACCATGGCATTCTGCCACAGCACTCTACTGAGGGTGACATAATGAGACTGTCTCAAAAAGAAAAAAGAAGAAAAGAAATATAACACCATGCCAAAATGAAGAAAAACCATTTTGGGGGGAGACAGTCTCAGTTTGTCACCCTCAGTAGTGTCATAGCTCACAGCAACCTCAAACTCCTGGCCTCAAGCGATCGATCCTCTTGCCTCAGCTTCTTGAGCAGCTGGGACTATAGGCTCCTGCCACAAAGCCTGACTATTTTTTAGAGATGGGGTCTTGCTCTTGCTCAGGCTTGTCTCGAACTAGTGAGCTTAAGCAATCCACCCACCTCAGGCCTCCCAGAGTGCTAGGATTACAGGTGTGAGCCAACTCATCCAGCCAAAACCCATTAAAAAAAAAAAAGCCTTTTGCCAACATGGCTCTACTACTTGATTTCCGAAGGGATTAGTGGTTACTCATCCACAGCTTAATTGTTTTGTCATTTTCTAATGCTGCTGATGCAATGATATTTTCTGTAGGATGGCAAGCTGCTGAGATTACGACATCTGTATGACCTTGTAATTTCTGTACAATCTCTTTAGTCTGAAGGTTCCAAATGTAAACCAAGTTATCCTCAGAACCAGATCAATCTACTTTCCACCAGTAACTGAAAAATTGGCAAAAATGCAGTATTTCTCATTCTTGTGCCCAGTGTATGTTTTCAGACATCTGCCTCTGCTGTAATCCCACAGTTTAAGAGCATTTTCCAAAGTTGCAGTAAGAATGTATTTACCACCTTTTGGAGAAAAGTTTACAAAAGAGACAGGAGGATTATCATCATCAGCAAGCGTTTTCAAACACTGGCCTGATGCAGCATCCCAGATTCTACAGAGACCATCATAGCTACCTGACACTATCAAAGCCCCATTACAATTAAAATGAACAGCAGAAACTGGGTCAGAATGAGCAGACAAAGTCTTGAGGCAATTTCCTGTTTTCACTTCCCAATTTTCATGCTCTCATCAAAAGATCCTGAAATGATGAGATTGGATGGTGGATTGAAATTACAGCAAAACACATAATTACTGTGTCCCATCACTGTCTTCAAACATTTTCCTTATCTCACATCCCATGTCTTTAAAGTTTTATCATCTGAAGCAGAAACAAGATGACTGGAATCTGATCACCAGGCAACATCTGATATTTCCAGAGTATGACCAACAAGTGTTTTCTCATATTTTCCATCATGTGCTCCCCAAATTATAATTAGTTTATCAGTAGAAGAACTTGCTAGCCATTAGGACTAAACTTAACTGATGATATTGCTTCTGTATGTCCCATGAGAGTACATCTGAGAGCACAGTTTGGTTTTTCAGGCACTTCCTGGCTCCAGCTCACTGAAGAGGTGAGGGCCAACTGTACTTTGGCATCTGCTGACTCCTTTGCTGCCATGGATCTGAAGTTCCAAGTCAGCAGGTTGGCTAGGCATCCAGTCCTGAACCCAGCAGTCTAGTATTTCAACTGGTCAATACCACAGAGTCAATTTCAACCAGACGGGACCGGAAGCCAAGGGCAATTGCCACTTGCTCTATTCTTATAATACTTTACTTAGGAGGATGTTTTCCAAATCCATCCATGTAAGTTCAAAAGATGTAAAGTTTCCATCTTGGTGTGTGTGTGTGTGTGTGTGTGTGTTTTAGAGACAGAGTCTCACTTTATTGCCCTCGGGAGATTGCTATGGTGTCACAACTCACAGCAACCTCCAACTCCTGGGCTTAGGCTATTCTCTTGCCTCAGCCTCCCGAGTAGTTAGGCCTGGCTATTTTGTTGCAGTTTGGCCAGGGCTGGGTTCAAACCCACGACCCTTGTCATATGGGGCCGGTACTCTACTCACTGAGCCACAAGCACCACCCATACCATAGTTTATTTATCCATTCATTGGTTGATGGGAATTTTGGTTGATTCAAATCTTGGGAATTGTGAATTGAGCTGTGATAAACATTCTAGTGCAAATGTCCTGATGGTAAAAGGTTTTTTTTTCTTTCAGGCAAGACATATGAACAGAACCTTCTCCAAAGATGAGAGACAAATGACTTATGAACACATGAGAAAATGCTCATCATACCTAATCATCAAAGAAACACAAATGAAAACCACCTTGAGATATGACCTCACCCCACAGAGATTAGCCCACATGACAAAGTCCCAAAGCTGCAGATGTTGGTGTGGTTGTGGAGAGAAGGCAACACTTTTACACTGTTGGTGGGACTGCAAACTCTTTAGAAGGAGGTATGGAGAATCCTCAAAGAGCAAAAAGTACAGCTTCCATTTGACCCTGCAATCCCATTACTAGGTATATACCAAGTTTAGGAATTTTTTAATTAGCTCTTCTGAGCAAAGAGCTTCTTTGGAACTGCTAAATAGGACCTCAACAACCAGTTAGTTAAAAGCTCCAAAGAGAACTCCACACAAGCCCAGAAAGTGTCTGCAGGGCCAAGAGCTGAATGAGGTGATGCACTACCCAGAGCAGGCAGTCATTTCACTTTCTCTGGATTTGAATCCTTCCTCTAATTGTCTTTTGTTGTTGTTGTTGTTGTTAAACCTTTATCAACCCCAACTGGAAGACTCAGTATTAAACATGAAATTGCTTGAAAGATCCATATAACCTAAGGGTCTTTGTTTCACTTAAAAAGGTAACCAAACATGGCTCGGCGCCTGTGGCTCAAGCAGCTAAGTCACCAGCCATGTACACCTCAGCTGGCAGGTTCAAATCCAGCCCGGGCCGCCAAACAATGACGGCTGCAACCAAAAAATGGCCGGGCGTTGTGGCGGGCGCCTGCAGTCTCAGCTACTTGGGGGGCAGCGGCAGGAGACTTGCTTGATCCCAGGAATTGGAGGTTGCTGTGAGCTGTGATGCCACAACACTCTATCCAAGGTGACAGCTTGAGGCTCTGTCTCAAAAAAAAAAAAAATCATTGCAAGCATTAAAACGTCAGACTTAGTACAATTATGTTTTGCTTTCGCATGACAGAGTAGTTAGCAGGATGGTTTTCTTTAGAGGAGGCTGAAGCAGGAGGATCACTTCAGGCCAGGAGTTTGAGACCAGTTTGAGCAGCAGAGTAAGACCCTGTTTCTACAAAAAATTTTAAAAATTACTCAGGCATTGTGGCAGGCACCTATAGTCCCAGCTTATTAGGAGACTTAGGCAGGAGGATCACTTGAAACCAGGTGTTGGAGGTTGCAGTGAGCTATAATGTTGCCACTGTACTCTAGCTTGGGTGACAGAGCAAGACCCTATCTCTAAAAAAAGAAAAAACTTTCCATTGAGAAAGTTCCAGTGTTTTTACATACATGCACAATGCTTACACATAGTCAATGTGGTGATAATGCACTTTCATGGGGTCAAATTTGCAAAAAAAATGCACAAAATGAATTAGAACTCTAATTATGCCTCTGACAAAGGCTTAATAACCAAAATACATAGAGAACTCCAACATAATTGCAAGAAAAAAACAAGAGATCCTATCTCAGGATGGGCAAAAGAACTGAAAAGAAACCTCTCCAAAGAAGACAAGCGCACGGCCTTCAAACACATGAAGAAATGCTCATTATCCTTAATCATCAGAGAAATGCAAATCAAAACTACCTTGAGATATCATCTAACTTCAGTAAGATTAGCCCACATGATGAAATCCCAAAACCAGAGATGCAATTTTGAGATTTTGTGATGTAGGCCATTCTTGCTGGAGTTAAATGATATCTCGGGGTGGTTTTAATTTGCATTATTCTAATAATTAGGGATGATGAGCCTTTTTTCAAGTGTTTACTGGCCATTTGTCTGTCATCTTTACAGAAAATTCTATTCATCTCTCTTCCCCATTGTTGTATGGGATTGTTGGTTTTTTTCTTGTGGATTAATTGACGTTCTGTATAGATCCTGGTTATTAAAGTTTTGTCAGATTCAAAATGCGCATATATCCTTTCTCATTGAGTTGGTTGTCTATTTGCTTTGGTTGTTATCTACTTGGGTGTACAGAAGCTTTTCAGTTTAATTAAGTCCCATTGGTTTATTGTTGCAGTTATTGCTATTACCCTGGCATTCTTCCTCATAAAGTCTTTCCCCAGGCCAATATCTTCTAATGTTTTTCCAATTCTTTCTTTGAGGATTTTTATCATCTCATGCCTTAAATTTAAGTTCTTTATCCACCTTCAATCAATTTTTGTGACTGGAGAAAGGTGCACATCAAGTTTCAGACTTTTACATATGGATATCCAATTGTCCCAGCACCATTTATTGAATAGGGATTCTTTCCCCCAGTGAATGCTCTTGTTTGGCTTATCAAAGATTAGATAGCTGTAAGTTGTTGATTTCATTTCCAGGTTTTCTATACAATACCAAGTACCTATGTCTCTATTTTTGTGCCAGTACCATGGTGTCTTGACCACTATGGCCTTGTAATGCAGCCTATTATGTATGACTTTTTTAATGGTAAGCTGTAATCTATTGGCCAAGATTTTGTTGAGAATTTTTGCATCTATATTCATTAGTGAAATTGGTCTGAAATTCTTATTTCAGTTGGGTCTTTACCTGGTTTTGGTATAGGGGTGATATTTGCTTCATAGAAAGTATTGAGGAAGATTCCTTCCTCCTCAATTTTATGGAATAATTTCTGTAGAATACGAATAAGCTCTTCTTTGAAAATTTGAAAAAATTCTCCTGTGACGCCCTCCGGATCAGGGCATTTTTTTGTTGGGAGATTTTTTATTGTTTCTGTGATCTCTGTGCTTGAAATTGGTCTGTTCAGGAGATCTATTTCATCTGGCTAAGTCAAGGAGGGACTGTGATTCCAAATATTGATCCGTTTCCTTCACATTGTCAAATTTCTGGGCATAAAGTTTCTGGTAGTATTCAGAGATAATCTCTTGTATTTCTGTAATATCAGTTGTTATTTTCCCTTTATCATTTCTGATTGAGGTTACTAGAGATTTTACCTTTTTATTTCTAGTTAGTCTGGCCAAATGCTTATCTATTTTATTTATTTTTTTCAAAAAACCAACTCCTAGTTTCATCAATTTTCTGAATGATTCTTTTGTTTTCAATTTCATTGATCTCTGATTTAATATTGGATAATTCTTTTCTTCTCCTGGGTTTAGGCTTAGATGGTTCTTCTTTTTCCAATTCCATAGATAGTTTGTGAGTTTGCTGATACGCTCTCTTTCTGTTTTTCAAATGTAGGTTTCTCAAGCAATAAATTGTCCTCTCAGGACTGCTTTTGCTGTATCCGATAGGTTTTGGTAGTTTGTGTCTTCATTGTTGTTATGCTCAAGGAAGTAAATGATTTCCTTTTTTATTTCTTCCTGCACCCAAGTGTCATTCAGTATAAGGTTGTTTAACTTCCATGCCTTTGTGTGTGTATTTTTGTTGGAGTTGAGTTCCACTTTTAGTGCCTTGTGGTCTGAAAAGATGCAAGGTAGAATTTCAATTCTTTTGATCCTACTGAGGTTTGTTTTTTTTTGTCCTAGGATATGATCAATTTTGGAGAATGTTCCATGGGACAATGAGAAGAATGTGTATCTTTGGGATGGAGCGTTTTATATACATTTATCAAGCACAGTTGTTCTAAAGTCTCATTTAAATCTCCAATATCTTTATTTAATTTCTGTTTAGAGGATCTGTCCAGCTCTGACAGAGGGGTGTTAAAGTCCCCTGTTATTATGGTGTTATAGGATATCGTATTGCTCAGACTAAGCAAGGTCTGTTTTAAGAATCTGGGAGCATTTAAATTGGATGCATAGATATTTAAAATTGGAATGTCTTCTTGTTGTATTTTCCCTTAACCAATATGAAGTTACAATCATCATCTTTTTTCACTTTAGTTCCTTTAAATCCACATGTATCTGAGAATAAGATTGCAACCCCTCTTTTCATCTGAGTTCTGTTTGCCTGAAAATTTGACTTCCGATCCTTAACTCTGAGTTTTAATTTGTCTTTTGACATGAGGTGTGTTTCCTGCATACATTAGATAGATGACTTGTGTTTTTTAATCCAATCAGCCAATCTATGCCTCTTCAGTGGGGAATTCAAGTCTTTGACATTTATTGAGATAATTGATAAGTGTGGTAGCATTCTATTCATCTTATTTTGTGAAAGTCCGTTGGTTAGTTTTGTCTTTTGCATCATTGGGGAAACTAGGTTCTGTCCCATATTTATTGGATGTTTACTTTGCTGAAGGTCCATTGTGATGGTCAGTGTGTAGAACAGATTGAAATATTTCCTATAAAACTGATCTTGTTGTGACAAATTTCCTCAATGTTTGCGTATCAATTAAAGATTTGATTTCTCCATCAATTTTAAAGCTTAGCTTGGCGAGGTATAGAATTCTGGGCTGGACATTGTTCTGTTTAAGTAGGTTAAAGATAGATGATCATTGTCTTCTGGCTTGAAAAGTTTCATTAGAGAAGTCTGTGATCACCCTGGTAGGTTTGCCCCTGTAGGTCATTTGGCACTTACTTCTGGCAGTTTGCAAGATCTTTTCTTTTGTTTTGACTTTAGATAAATTCATCACAATGTGAGTTGGAGAAGTTCTATTTGGTTTGAGGTGATGAAGGGACCGATATTCCTCTGAAAGGAGTATGTCAGAATCTTTGGTGATATTTGAGAAATTTTCATTTATAATATTCTCTAGAATGGCTTCCATTACTCTGGGGCATTTTTCTCTCCTTCAGGGATACCTATAACTCATATGTTTGAATGCTTCATAAAGTCCCATAATTCTGTCAGTGAACGTTTTGCTTTCTCTCTCTTCTTTTCAGCCTCTTTAACTACCTGAGTTGTCCCAAGAGCCTTATCCTCTACGTCTGAGATTCTTTCTTCTACACGATGTAATCTGTTGTTGATAATTTCTATTGCATCTTTAAGTTCCCTAATTGACTGCTTCAGTTCCTTCAGCTCTGCTATATCCTTTTTATATTCTTCATATCATTCATCTCTTATTTGATTTTGTTTTTGAATTTCCTTTTGGCTATTATCCACTTCCTCAGCAATTTCCTTTATTGTTTTCATTATCTGTATTTTAAATTCCCTTTCTGTCATTTCTAACATTTCTTTATAGGAGGACTCTTCTGCAGTAGCTATCTCACGATTCCTAGTAGGGGTTACTCTGGCCTGGGATTTCATGTCACCAGGATTTTTTTGCTTATTCTTCCTCATGAGTACTTTCTTGTATCTATATTTCCTTACCCTAATTTTCCTTTCACTTCTTGCTTTTTAAGTTACTGTACCACTGGCCTAAAGTTTTAATGAGTCCTTCTGGTGTGTAACCTACATTTTTTTAAATCCGTAGTCACCTTATTCTGCTAACAAATATTGAATTTATTCCTTTAACCTACTTTCTTCATCCTTCCCTCTTCCCCTGTCTCCTTACTTGCCTTTCCCAGTCTCAGATCTTTATCTTTCCACTCTCTACTTTCATGGGATCACGTTTTGAGTTCCCACATTTATGTAAAAATATGTGATGTTTGATTTTTTGTGCCTGGTTTATTTCACTTAAGGTAATAATCTCCAGTTCCATCCATATTAATGAAAATGACATGATTTCATTCTTTAGTATGACCAAATAGTATTCCATGGTGTACATTTTCTTTATCCATTCAATTGTTTACGTCTCTTGATGCTTTATTTGTGGTCTAACATATGATCAAATCTACAGAAAGCTCTATATGCTGTTGAGAAAAATTTGCTTCACTTATTACGTAGATTTTTCTGTAAATCTCTTTTGGGTCCATTTGAAATAGAATAAAGTTTAAATTCAATTTCATTGTTGATTTTGTGTCTATTTTATCTACTACACACAAAGCTTCTCCTGCTCCCTTTTGGTTTCTGTTTCCATGTAATATCATGTCCCATCTCTTCACTGATAATGTATGCACGTTCTTATAGTTGATGTGAGCCCCTCATAAGTGGTATATATTTAGATCTTTCCAAAACATATTTGGCAACTTTATATCTTTCAGTTGGGTAGGTTAAACCACTTACGTTAAAGGTTATTTTTAATATGTAAGAACTTGGGCAGCGCCTGTGGCTCAAAGGAGTAGGGCACCGGCCCGGGAAAAAAAAAAAAAAACAAGTAAGAACTTACTTTTGCCATTTTGTTACTAATAGTTGTTTCTTGGTTTTATATAGATTATATATATATTTTTTTTTTTCTTTCTTCCTCTGTTATTGTCAGCTTTCTGTAGTGACAAGTGTTGACTCCTTTCTCTTTGTCATTTGTGTACCTGATGTATTTTTTTCTTCTTTTCAGTTACTATGTGGCTTACACAAAATTTTTTATGGCTCTAAGAGGCTATTTTAGTTGATAACTTTAATTTTTTCACATACAAATACTCTAGACTTTTTCCTTTCGCATTTGTAATTTTATTGCCTGAATTCAATTTTTTTTTATATTTTGCATCCTTTTATGTCATATTTTAGCTATAGTTATAACTGACCATTTTGACTTCGTACTAGATTTTTGAAAGTTTATTTACCACCATTACAGTAAATGAGTATTTGGAATTTAATAATGAATTTACCTATACCAGTGAGATTTATACTTCGATGTGTTTGCATGATAGGAATTAATGACCTTCACTTCCACTTAAAGCACTCCCTTAGGTATTTCTTGGAAGGCCAATCTAGTGGTCAGGTATTCCCTCAACATTTGCTTTTGGGGAGAAAGGGTTCATTTCTCCTTCATTTCTGAAGGGAAGCTCTGGTGGATATATAGTCTTCTAGACTAGCAAGGGTTTTCTTTTTTTCTTTCATCACTATGAACATAACATCTCATTGTCTCCAGGCCTAGAAGGATTCTACTGAGAAATCTAATAATCAAATAGACATTTTTCTCATATGTCTTGATGCTTTTCTATTGCTGCATTTAAAATTCTCTCTGTCTTTGACTTTTGACAATTTGATTATAACATGTCTCAGAGGAGACCTCCTTGGGTTGATACATTGCAAATCTTTTGATCTTGATGTCCATATCTCTCTCAAATCTTAGATAATTTTCATGTATCATTTCATGCTTTTGTCTGTCATTTCTCCCTTTAAACTCCAATAATGCAAACATTTGTTCGTTTAATGATATCCCACAAATAATATAGGTTTTCCTTATTTCATTTCTTTCTTTCATTTTCTTTATTTGTGAATGGCTTGTGTATTCAAAATTCTTCTTTTGCTTGATATAGTTTGCTCTTGAAATTCTCAATATTATCTTTTACTTCATCCATTGACTTCTTTAACCCTGATATTTTTGTTTCCTTCTTTTTCATGATATCAATCTTTTTGTTGAATTTATCATTTGGATCATGATTTTTTTTTTAATTTACTTGAATTGTCTCAATAGAAATGAAATGTCTGTCAATCTGACTCCTTGCCCTCAAAGAGTTAATTCAGGAATGCATATCTTAAGAAAGTTAACATTTCATGATAATTACAAATGATAGACAAAGGTATTAAACAAACTTAAAATTTCAGATGCAATTAATCTGGCGCACAATTGGTTGAGAGTGCTTCCTGAGAAATTTGGACTGGCAGGCCATCACTGCAAACAGGAGAAATAAAAAAAGTAAGAGATCACATGGAGAGGTTCAGCTGACAACCCAGCTCTTGATTAATAACTGTCGGGGAGTGAAATGGGAAGCAATGAGATGGAAAATCATTCACAAGTTATTCAAAAAACAAAACTGGTGTTTCAAAACAGGGAAGAGCAAATGCAAAGAGAACTAACATTTATTTAGTGGTTAATATAAGCCAGGTATTTTTATGTTGTTGTACATTAACCCTTTAAATCCTAACATCAGTCTAGGAAATGATATTATCCAAGATTCATAGAAATTGAAGTCATACAGGTAATGCATTGCAAAATTTAAACCCATAACTTCCTGATTCCAATGTAGCTGCACATTTTCTATAATATTGAGAGATTAAACACTCTTCAATACTAATAGATTTCTTGATTGAGTTACAATTTTGTAGAATGGAAATATAGGGGTTTAAAATTGCTCCCCATATGATTTTATTGAATGTCTTGATTCCTTTTAAACTTTCCCTTTTAAAATCAGGTAACAAATTATAATTTTTTCCAACTCAATGCCATTTTTGTATGAGAGTATTATAATTATTTTGACTACTTTTAGGATACACTGACTCTGTACATGGAAGGACATAGACCTTGGACCTAGGTATCATTGATACTGAACTTAAATTTTGAAAGTTTCCACTTTTGCTAAGGTATGTTTTCCTTAATGGTGAAGGTTTCCTCAGTGGATATATCTCCAGATCTAGTTATTTTGTTTAATTTTCATTTCATATAAACTAACGATATCCATATCACTAAGAATTTTCAAATTTGACTTTTGACATGTAACATTTTGGAGGTTGGACAAGATGATAACTGAGGTTCTAAGATTCTGTTATATTCATCATTAAACATGAATGCATTTTAAATTCCTAACTAGTGAAAGGACTGTAAAGGAAAAAATAAAAACTATGATCACTCACCTATAAAATTAATCAAATCTTAAAAATTGTGTCAAAGTCTTTACTATTGAAACTGTAATTGTTTAGACGGTTGTATACACTTCAGCAGATAGTATAAATTGTAAACCTTTTTGGAAATGTATAGCCTGGACCTTAAAACAAATCAAACTCTTAAAACGTCAACTCAGTACCTATATTTAAGTACCTTAGCAGACATACAGGCATGTTTTATGTATGATATTGATTACATTTTAACTTGTAATATTTTTTTAAAATGCAGACACAGAGACCAAAACGAAGGAATGATCTATACATGTAACCACAAAATAGCACATTATAGAGCCATTAACTTGTTTAAAATACAATTTAAAACATCTGTATTACTTAAGATAATTACAACATAATATTACTGAAAATGCATAATGCAGTTAATACAATCTCTAAGAAAAGGACTGGGAAAAAATTCTTAAAATATTAATAATAGTTACCTCAGAAATCAAGGATAATGGGTGATTTTTAACTTTTGTTCATAATTTTGGAGCTTTCTACAATGATCAGATATTGCTTTTAACAAAAAAAGTTCATTAATTTCCAATTATATAAGCCACTTGTCTGCAGTATTTATAGACACAGATGATTTATTATTTATTCCCTGTATTCTACATCATACTCTTATGAATTCTTATGGAATTTTATAATTATGACTTATCGTTCCCAGTCAGTAGAGTAATTCAGGTTAGATAAGGATGCATTCCTTTCCAGTCATGGTTTTGAGGTAATATGATTTTTTAAATTTACATACCATTATAAAAATCATTTTTATTGATGTATAATTTACATAAGTCAATTTCCTTAATTTTAAATGCACAATTTGATGAGTTTTGTCAGATAGTATATCATTTTATTTGTGCTTGCTATTTTTATGTGCCAAGTTTAAAGTTGGGGTGTGAAAAACATCCTCTTCCATCTCACAAGTACAACAGTAGCACCCATTATAGTTCACATTGGAAAGTATTCCTGCTTCCTCCTCTCTTCTACAAATCCTTAATAATCCCCCAGAGGTTCCAAATGTTGTTGGGAAATAAAGTTCTATTTGTTCCTCAGTCATTCCTAGCGCTCTAAATTGATAAAACCCATTCTGCATCTTGAAGCTAAAGACCTCTGTACGCCACCAGAAGTTGTTCTTAAAGTAACCAGTGTTGGGTGGCAACCTGAAAACTTAGGAGCACATTGTGAATCTAAAGGGCTTAATATTTCTTCATAGATGGCATAGCTACATTACATTTAATCAAAGAGCTCTACAATATTCAGTTATTTTGAGGTTTTATGTCAGTCCCCCATCTAGTTGGTGTCTTCATAACCATCCTCTAATCTTCACAAAATCTTTTTGGGTGGCCAATCATGGAAAGGACAGAGTGATAAGATAAACCAAAAATGAGAAACCAAAGTTAGAATGAATAGTTACCATGAAGACAGACACTTCTGAGGAATTCCAGAAATCTTTAGGAAAGTTTAGGATTATACAAACTATTGAAGAGAAATTGAAGCAATTCTATCTAGATAGCAAAAGGTACAAAGATTTTGAAAAATGTCCCTTTAGTGCCTCAACAATTTGTAAAAAAGGCCTGGAGTTGAAGTTATATAAGTATTTTTCTGAGACTTCAAAAGTAAAACCAGGGAGATTAAAAGTTTAATACACAATACGATTAAGGCACAACAATAACAACAACAAATTATTAGAGACTTGAAGAAATATAGTCTGCATAAGAAAATTTTCAAAAATAATTGGACTCAACACAACAGGAAAAGTCCCAGGGTTCCTGAGTATACATGGTAAATCAGGAGAACAAAGGGGAGGGATGGATTAAAGGTAATAAAATGGAATTGTTTTTGAAGTCAAAGTTTCAAAGAAATTTTTACTTACAGATTTTTTTATCACAATATATTTAATGTAACATCATCAAGAATATCCAAAATTCCTATTTTCTGAGACCTTGAACTTCTCTGAGCATTGCATTGTAATCCATGCTACTTTTCAAGAATATTACTGCTGAGCTTGCTGAGCGGCACCTGTGGCTCAAAGGAGTAGGGCACCAGCCCCATATGCCAGAGGTGGCAGGTTCAAACCCAGCTCCTGCCAAATACTGCCCAAAAAAAAAAGAAGAATATTACTACTGTCATTGGTATATGAATGTTAAACTTTTTCTGTTTTCTTTCTGTATGTTTTTCTTCAGTCTTTCTGCCCTTTACTTGTTTCTTAAGTTCATAAAACTATAGTTAATAGTCTACAAACTCAAATGCCATAGGGAAGAAGCACACAAAGAGGGTGGTAGGGATTGTGAGAAGATAGTGTGCCCAGGTGAGAGGCATTAAGGGATTTCTCCTAGGTGTTCATGAGTTCTCCCTCCATCCCCAACCCCATTTGTCTGTCTGTTAAACACACACACACACACACACACACATTCACACTCCAAACAATACTTCTGTAATCTGAATCCAGACCATGGAACACTGGCTTGCAACTCTAGGTGTAACAGTAAATAAAGACAATGGTATTTGGAGTAAGACAAATAAAGAACCCACTGCCTATACTTGTAAGAACTGTTGACTTGGTAAGTTTAACTCACTTCTATAAGCTTACATTTCCCTTTCTGCAAACCTGGAAATAATAATGTTTGCCATTTATTTAGAGGACGTTTATGAGATGTAAGGGTTTAATGCATGTAAAGCCTTTAACATAGAGCCTGAAAGATTCAATGCTAAGTAAATGAATATGATCCTTTGTTGTTACTATTGTTTTGTGATTATTATTCCTAAGTTCATTTGCTGGTAAAGGGGTACTGAAAGATGTACATTAGTAGGTTCATTACCTGTGGATGGCAAAGACATTTAAGTAGCCAGGAAAAGTGTTGCCTGGAGCAATAAAAGGAAAGCATCAACAACACACACACACACACACACACACACACGACTCTGTTTTCTATGTTTCTACTAATGTGACAGTCCTCCATCATGAGGGTGAGGACATGATGTCACACATGTTAGATCTGTTATGGAACATAAAATGAATCCAGTGCAAGACCAATACCTTAAAAATCAGGAACCCTATCCCTACCCCAGAGGGTTTAAGTCGGTTAATAGTAGATTTGAGACACACAGAGAGAGAAAAATTGAAGCTCCAATGTCAGGAATGAACTTGAGTAACCATTTAACCAGAATACAAGATAACAGTTACTTAGAATTCAAGGACACCTATGTTTTTTTTTTGTTTGTTTTTCATTGAATCATAGCTGTGTACATTAGTTCAATCATGGGGTACAGTGTACGGGCTTCACATGCAATCTGAGATATTTTTATCAACCTGATTGACATAACATTCATGAGATTTTCTCATTTACTATGTGAAAACATTT
>CAUYON010016222.1:0-28294 GCA_963573935.1 Arctocebus calabarensis | reverse complement strand
GAGCCTCAAGCTGTCACCCTGGATAGAGTGCTGTGGCATCACAGCTCACAGCAACCTCCAATTCCTGGGCTCAAGTGAGTCTCTTGCCTCTGCCTCCCAAGTAGCTGGGACTATAGGCACCCACCACAATGCCCGGCCATTTTTTGGTTGCAGCCGTCATTGTTTGGTGGGCCTGGGCTGGATTCGAACCTGCCAGCTCAGGTGTACATGGCTGGTGGCTTAGCCCGTTGAGCCACAGGCGCTGAGCCATATTTTTTCTTTTTTATTGCTTGTGATTCTTCCAAGCAACATTTTTTTTTTTTTTGAGACAGAGTCTCAAGCTGTCTCCCTGGGTAGAGTGCTGTGGCATCATAGCTCACAACAACCTCCAACTCTTGGATCAAGGGATCTTCTTGCTTCAGTTTTTCTATTTTTAGTAGAGATGGAGCCTCGCTTTTGCTTAGGCTGGTCTTGAACTTGTGAGCTCAAGCAGTCTATCTGCTTCGGCTTCCCAGAGTGTTAGGATTACAGGCGTGTGCCACTGTGCCTCCGTGCTAGGCCAAGCAACATGTTAATGATTTTTTTTTTTTTTTTTGAGACAGAGTCTCATTTTGTTGCCCCAAGCTAGAGTGCCAACATGTTAGTCTGGCTCACAACCACCTCAAAATCCTGAGTTCTGGGCTCAGTCGATCCTTCTGCCTCAGCCTCCCCAGTAGCTGGGACACTAGTGCTATTTGCCACAATGTCTGGCAAATTTTTCTGTTTTTAATAGAGCTGAGGTCTTGGTCTTGCTCAGGCTGGTCTTGAATTCCTGAGCTCAAGAGAATCACCCACCTTGGTCTTCTGGCATGACAGGTAGGATTATAGGTGTGAGTCACTGAGCCTGGCCCAGTGTATTATATTTTTAAAGAAAAAACAATTTTCCTCAACATGTATTCAGTGAGGAAAAAAGCGGTCTTTTTTATTCCTGGCTGGATTCTCAGCTGCTTCTGCATTCACAAAAACTCTTCTGTATTCTAATGAATGAGTGAAAACTAATGTCTTAATATTATGAGGATTTTGATTTCACGATCCCCTGAGAGTTGCTGGGCCTTCAGGTTCTCACACTTGGAGAACCACTGGCTTAGCTGATGTGCAGAAACTGAGATGTTCTGTTTTTGATTTAACATTCATTGATTAAATCCTCACAGCAACCCTCTGAGGTGAGTGATGACATCAGAATGGTGAGGGTATTCTAATATCCTGCCCAACCTCATACTGCGTTCTGAAAATTTTAGATTTCATTTTTTTTTTTTTGTAGAGACAGAGTCTCACTTTATCGCCCTGGGTAGAGTGCCGTGGCGTCACACAGCTCACAGCAACCTCCAACTCCTGAGTTTAGGCGATTCTTTTGCTTCAGCTTCCCGAGTAGCTGGGACTACAGGCGCCCGCCACAACACTCGGCCATTATTTTTTTTTTGGTTTAGCCACCATTGTTGTTTGGCGGGCCGGCTAGATTTGAACCCACCAGCTCAAGTGTATGTGGCTGGCTCCTTAGCCCGTTGAGCCACAGGCGCCAAGCCTGTTAGCAGGAATTTTTATCGGACTAGGTGCTCTTGAATGACCTAGTTAGGAATATCTCTTCTCCAAATTAAGCTTCCATTGCATCACTCTTGTATGGTCTGAGAAGACTGTATTCTTGTCCCCAGCCTGTCATTGCACAAAATAATTTACCTGAGGATTTTGTTGCCTTCTCTATGTAGATAGATTTTTTTTTTTTTTTTTGAGATAGAGCCTCAAGCTGTCACCCTAGGTAGAGTGCTGTGACATCACAGCTCACAGCAATCTCCAACTCCTGGGCTCAAGCAATTCTCCTGCCTCCACCTCCCAAGTAGCTGGGACTACAGGCACCCGCCACAATGCCCAGTTATTTTTTGGTTGCAGCCATCGTTGTTTGGTGGGTCCAGGCTGGATTCGAAGCCATCAGCTCAGGTGTATGTGGCCACAGGCTTGAGCCACAGGTGCTGAGCCTGTAGATAGATTTCTTACTTTGAAACGATTGGGCATTTGAAGAAAATTAAAAAGTGAGGCAGTAGCAAGAGAGGAGAAGTAGGAAAATAAGAACCTTTGTCTTAAATTACAATTATTAGGCCAGAGGTAATGGGATGTCAGCCTAGTAAGGTTTATTGACACTGATATTTTTGTGTGATAAGAGGAATATTTGGACCTGATTTCTTTCAAATCAAAGCAGGCTACCTCTTTATGTTACCCTGAATGATTTAGTGGGTGGTGGTTTTATTCTGCTATCCAGAATGTTTTGCAGATGTGGGCTTCTGTAAAGGAGGGAGGTGTGCTCTTTGTCATGAAGGGTGTTTGTGACACTAGCTGTTTGAGTAGTCAGTGTTGAGGTTATTGCATTAACTCTTGCTCTTAGGGAGATGGAAGACATGAATTCCTCTGAGAAATTCTGGAATGCAGAATGCAGGGGACCTGAGATAGAATAAGCTGCCTCTCCTGGGGCTATGTCTCTTGGTTTCCTAGCAATCTGCCTGTTGCCATGGTGACAGATTACTCTGGCAGCAGATCCACAGCCCTGTGGAATGCATGCTCTGTCTACACTGGGAATTTACATTATTTTCTGTAATTCTTTTTATTTGTTAGTTTTGGTAGCTAGATTCACAGTATTTAACATATGTTGGTAAAATATTTGAAAGGAAAAGCCTATGTGGTATGGCTAAAATAATGATGCTGATTCTTTTACACATTCTGGGAAAGGTGGTCCCTGTCATTCTGAGGTTGTTTTTGAAAATCTTTGGTAATTACATTGTGTACACATGGGCTTTTTAGTGTCCTCATTGGAGGTAAGCTTTAGAAAAGACTTGTCATTTTGAGGCTGTTCTTGTATGAATAGGTAGTTAAGTGTGTGTATTAGTTGGGCTTTGGCTTGATTGCAGATAACAGAGACAGAATAATAAATGGCTGGTGGTTTCTTGGCCTGGAGCGTGAAAAAGCAAGAGCGCTCACCTCTTTCTTAAGGAAATATTAAAATCTGTGTCTTAAGGCCCACTGTAGTCCTAGCTACTCAAGAGGCTAAGGCCAGGAGGATCTTTGAGCCTGGGAATTGGAGGCCAGCTTGGCAACATAAACAAAATCCATGTAGTATTTATTTATTAATTATTATTATTTTTGAGACAGAGTCTCACTTTGTCACACGTGGTAGAGTGCTATGGTGTCATAGCTCACAGCAACCTCAAACTCCTTGGCTTAAGTGATTCTCTTGCTTCCCAAGTAACTGGGACTACATATGTCTGCTACAATGCCCAGCTGTTTTTAGAGGTGAGGTTTTGCTCTGGCTCAGGCTGGTCTTGAACCTGTGAGCTCAGGCAATCTACCTGTCTCGGCCTCCCAAATGCTGGGATTACAAGTGTGAGCCACCGTGCCTGACCCAAATCCCATCTTCTTATTTTATTTATTTTTTTTGAGACAGAGCCTCAAGCTGTTATTCTGAGTAGTAGAACGCTGTGACATCACAGCTCACAGCAACCTCCAATTGGGCCCAAGCGATTCTCTTGCCTCAGCCTCCCAAGTAGCTGGGACTACAGGTGCCCTCCACAACACCCGGCCATGTTTTGGTTGTAGTTGTCATTGCTGTTTGGCAGGCCCAGGCTGGATTCGAACCTGCCAGCTCTGGTGTATGTGGCTGGCGCTTTAGCTGCTTGAGCTACAGACATTGAGCCTTTTTTTTTTTTTTTGTAGAGACAAAGTCTCACTTTATCACCCTCGGTGGAGTGCCGTGGCATCACACAGCTCACAGCAACCTCCAACTCCTGGGCTTAGGCAATTCTCTTGCCTCAGCCTCCCGAGTAGCTGGGACTACAGGCGCCCTGCCACAACACCCAGCTAAGAGCCATTATTGTTTATTTTTATTTATTAATTTTTTAATTAACTTTTTTTTTTGAGATAGAGTCCACTCTACCCACCTGTGTAGAGTGCTTTGGTATCACAGCTCACAGCAACTTCAAACTCTTGGGCTTAAGCAATTCTCTTGCCTTCAGCCTCCCAAGTAGCTGGGACTACAGGCCCCTGCCACAATGTCCAGCTATATTTTTGTTGCAGTTGTCATTGTTGTTTTAGCTGGCCCAGGCCAGGTTCCAACCCACCAACCTCAGTGTACACGGCTGGTGCCCTAGCTGCTGAGCTACAGGTGCCGGCTGTTATTTTTTATTTGTTTATTTTGTTGAGACAGAGTTTCACTTTTGTTACCCTCAGTAGAGTGCCATGGCATCATAGCTCACAGCAACCTCAAACTCTTGGGCTCAAGTGATTCTTTTGCCTCTGCCTCCCAAGCAGCTGGGACTACAGGTACAGGCACCCGCCACAATGCCCATCTAGTTTTAGAGATAGGGTCTCACTTTGGATGAGGCTGGTCTCAAAACTGGGAGCTCAGGACAATTCACCTGCCTTGGCCTCCCAGAGTGCTGGGATTACAGGCGTGAGCCAACCATGCCCCCATCTTTGAAAAAAACAAACAAACAAAAACCAGGCTGTGCACTGTGCGTTGTTCATGTCTTCAATGATGTATGTAATCAGAAGTCTCCAGCGTGTCAGGCAGATATTCTAAGAACTTTCTTAGAGTTCAACATTCTGCCCCAGACAAGGAAGTTGGTATTGGGGGACAGGGTGTAGGAGGATGAGAATAGAGGTAAAACTTGGCTGGCAGCATGTTTTTGAGAAATAACTCACCAGACAGTGGTTTTGGGTAGTGTTTTGTTTTTTTTTTTTAGACAGAGTTTTATTTTGTCACCCTCGGTAGAGTGCTGTGACGTCACAGCTCACAGCAACCTCAAAGTCTTGGGCTCAAGCGGTTCTCTTGCCTCAGCCTCCCAAGTAGCTGGGACTACAGACGCCCGCCACAATGCCCGGCTATTGTTTTTTTTTTGGTTGTGGTGGTGGTTGTTTGGCAGGCTGGGTTTGAACCCACCAATTCCAGCGTTTGGTGCCCTAGCTGCTGAACTACAGCTGCCAAGCCATCTGCCTCCTTATTACAAAGAAAAGACTATAACCTTGTGGAGGTCTTCTGGTCCTTCTCATCACCTAGCGAGTCCGTCTCTGGCGGAATTGCTGATAGGTTGAGCATTTTATTCTGTCTGGCTGCTTCCCCTTACGGGGTCACCTGGTCTCTCTCCTGTGGGAGTTAAGTATGTTCCTTACGTTGAGCTGCAGTCTGCTTTCCTTAACCTCTACACATTGTTCTGAGGTCTGGTGTAGAACCGCCTAGAATGGCTCTCTTCCCCTGTTCCCACTTGAAAGGTAGAAGGTGTCGTTTGCCTGTTTGAAGATGACCGCTTATCTCTGAAACAGCTAGATGCACAGCTCCGATTGTCCAGGGGACTCTTCTGGAATGGTGTTAAGTGCCTTCACTTTCCTGCCTCTGCTGAGCTGCTCGCTGTGCTCACGGTGTGCCTGCCCTTCATGTGACCTGTGCCCGATATCCACTCATGCCAGCTGAGGCAGCTGCAGCCCTGGCCGCCACCTCCATCCTCCTGCTGCTGGACTTTGCTTTCTGGTTTTGTTTTCTCTTTAGCTTGACGCACTTCCTATTGAAGCCTGTTTCTTTTTCCTGCTGCCTTTTGGACTCTTTCCCTTAGCCTCTCAGCCTTTGCTGCTTTTATTGTTTGGACATTTTAAATTTTTATTATTTATTTATTTACTTATTTTCTTTCTTTTTTTTTTTTTTTGCAGTTTTTGGCCAGGGCTGTGTTTGAACCCACCACTCTGGCATATGGGTCTGGCGCTCTACTCCTTTGAGTCACATGCGCCGCCCTGGACTTGTTTTATTTTTTTGAGACAGCGTCTCAAGCTGTTGCCCTCGGTAGAGTGCTGTGGCGTCACAGCTCACAGCAACCTCAAACTCTTGGGCTTACGTGATTCTCTTGCCTCAGCCTCCCAACTAGCTGGAACTACAGGTGCCCGCCACAACTCCCAGCTAGTTTTTGGCTGTAGTTGTCATTGTTGTTTGGCAGGCCCAGGCTGGATTCAAACCTGCCAGCTCCAGTGTATGTGGCTGGCACCCTAGCCGCTAAGCTATAGGCGCCGAGACATTGTTTGTACTTTTTTGAATTAGTTAACTTTACTTTTAGGTGCCCTGTCATCTATATCTCACACTTTTGTTCAATTTCTCTGCCACCTACTGCCTGGGTAGTTGAGACACAAGTGCGAGCTTGCTTGTCCTGTCCTTTCTCAGAAGTACCTAGAGGTTCCTGTAATATTGCCCCTCAGACGAACCCTTAGGGTGTGTGGGGCAGGTGAGGCCCTTCCCAGTGTACCTGAGATCTGTCTGCCATTGCAGCCTGGCTCCTTGCACGTCCCTTTGTTCCGTTCCTGAGAAGACAGCGGACAGTCTTTCTGCTTTGCCCAAGAGAACTGTTCTCCTTTGTAATGCTCTGGAATTCCCCTACTACTTTGCACTTAGCCAGCGTGTCCCCATCTTACAGGCGCAGCTTCCCATTTCGTTTTGAAGAAGACTTTGTTATCCTTCCCTTTGCTGCTCCCCAGCATCCTTGTTTCTTCTGCCACGTCATATCACATCACTTACTCTTGGGGCCAAAGTCGGTGTCTGTTCACTTAGGTCTCTGCTTGACAGCACTGGCCTTGGCCTGGTCCTGGAATCAGTTTAAAAAACAGTACCTTCATCTTAGTTGTTTTCCACTTGTATGGAGAAAAAAAAAACTTTGTCTCTGGAGATTTGTACTTATGCACAGCTGGGGTTCCTGGGAATTTCCTGCAATGGTATGTGAATACATTTTCTGGAATGTATGGGGGAAATTTGTTCTTTGTCTTCTCAGAAGTGGAGCAAAGGGAAGTGGCAGTAAATGCCACTTGGGATCCATGTCCCAAAAGTTCTTACTGTCTCTCAGGAAATCAGCTCTTGGGATAAGCACATCTCCCTCTCAGCAGCCCGTAACTCACTGGTGTCACCCGAGACTGAGGACGCTCAATCATTACTGATCCTGAGGATATTCATTTAGTTCTCTTGGTGTCAGCCTAGGGAATCAAATCTGCTATATACCACACTGTTCTTATAATACATACTACCTTTGTAAATTGGTTTTAGGCTGGAGATGTCTTGCTAAGAACTAAATATCTAGGAGCTAGAACTTAAGTTTTATCTCTTGGTGTCTGTAGAATCTGTTTTAGGCTAGAACCTGATGACATCCCCCCCCCCAACCACTAATTACTGGGGACCAGTGACTTTGTAAGTGTAACAAGTTTTCCACCATGCATACATTTTTACCTCTAGTTCTGTGGTAGAGGCTTGCTTATCACTCAGTAAATCACTGATTAGCAGTAACCTTTGGAATTTGGAACTGACAGTAGGTTTGTGTTAGCTGGATGGGTTTCAGCTAATGGGGGCTTGCCTAAGATCATTTTCAGTCTGGAATAGCCTGGCCAAAGCATAAAGTCATTATTGAAAATGATCACTGTTTTAAATTCCTAGAAGAACTAAACAACCTATGAAGTATTCTTGCTGTATGGGCCTATGATACTGAATTGTGTTCCCAGAACCTGGATAGATTTTGGTCAATTGTAGGTAGTTGCTGGCTGAGAAGTTTGGAGAAAGTAGTTAGACTTTGATGAGCATTTGTAAGAATGGAGAATTGTGGTCACTCGTGTTGCTTTTTTTTTTTTTGAGACAGAGCCTCAAGCTATCACCCTGGATAGAGTGCCGTGGCCTCACAGCTCACAGCAACCTCCAATTCCTGGGCTCAAGCGAGTCTCTTGCCTCCGCCTCCCAAGTAGCTGGGACTATAGGCGCCCGCCACAACGCCTGGCCATTTTTTTTGGTTGCAGCCGTCATTGTTGTTTGGTGGGCCCAGGCTGGCTTCGAACCCGCCAGCTCAGGTGTACGTGGCTGGCGCCTTAGCCCGCTGAGCCACAGGCACCGAGCCTCGTGTTGCTTTTCTTAGTGAACCTTCTGTCTTGCTCTGTTGCTGACACTTCTGTTAGTCCTCTTCTGGCTTCCCTGTGTGTCACTGAGCATTCCTTTGCCTATAACACTCTTTTTAGTAACTTCCTGTTCGTTACTGAACAGGCAGTGGTGCTTATTAGGGGTCCTGGGGGCCGAGCGCTTGCGAGGGCATGGTCTTGGGGGCTGCCAGGTCTTAGGGCTCCTATTGATGTAGTCTCTGTGATGCTGCGCTCCCCAGAACCCTCATTTTCATAATTCAATGTCTGCCTCCCTTCCAGCCCTTTCCTTGGACCTGTGACTAAGGCTGGCATCAGCCTAGCATGGCTACATGGTGGGTTAACCATTATGGGCTAAGTAAACCTTTGTGAGCTGTCTGTAGAGCTTAGTGCTTAATTGAATCTGGCACATTTCCCCATGGAAACCACAGTTTAAACCAACAGCTTTTGAAGTGTGGCCAGTTCGGCTGAGGTTGTAAACTGGTTGTTTCCAAAGGTCAAGGAAAGCTATAACCTGCGCATCAGATTAGGGTGTAATTCATTTATTGGTGTCTGAAGGGGAGCAGGTTATCTGGTGTAAACTTTTTTGGGATTCATTATTATTTCATTCCCTTTTCTTTCCTAGAGGAAGAAAACCTACCTACCTCTGTGGGTGTTTACTGATGTGTATTATATGTGGATAGAATTGCTGTGCCCTCTCACTTGGCTTATAAGGCTAACCAGCATACAACTTGATTTCTGAAAAATGTGTTTCCCAAATGGCTTTTGGGTTTTCTTCGCAGGCTTGGGCCGCATGTCTCCTGTTTACATCAGAAGTTGGTTCACCTCTGCTGTGATATCTGCTGGAGTTTGACCCTTGCTGTCATCCTCCATGTGTAGTCTGACCTGCGTCCTAGCTGAATAGTTGGGTTAGAGTGGGACGTGAATCTGAGGGCTTTGTCTCCATTTTTGGTTCTAAAATCAAGGGTACTATAGACTCGTTTTAAGAAACATAGGCAGTTGGCTCGGGGCCTGTAGCACAGTGGGTATGGTGTCAGCCACATGCACAGAGGCTGGAGGGTTCGAGCCTGGCCCGGGCTAGCTAAACGACAATGACAACTGTAGCAAGAAAATAGTCTGGTGGTGTGGCGGGCGCCTGTTGTCCCAACTACTTGGGAGGCTTAGGCAAGAGAATCGCTTGAGCCCAAGAGATTGAGGTTGCTGTGAGCTGTGACGCCACAGCACTGTATCGAGGGCGACATAGCGAGACTCTGTCTCAAAAAAAAGAAACACAGGCACGCTATTATTCTCTGGGCAGCTTGTAAAATATATATATATTTTTTGTTGTTGTTGAGACACAGTGCCACCCTATGCCCCTGAGCTGAGTGCAGTGGGCGTGGTAGCTCACGGCAACCTCTACTCTGGCTGTGGGCATCCCGCTGCCTCAGCCTCTGGAAGCCTCTGGGATTACAGGCACTCGCCGTGGCGCATGGCTGGGTTTTTCCAATTTTTTCATGAGTTGGGGTCTCACTCTTGCTCAGGCAAGTCTCGAACTCCTGAGCTCAAGCAATTCTCCCTCCTCATCCTCCCACAGTGCTGGAATTACAGGCGTGAGCCACTGCGCCTGGCATAAAGTATTTTTTTTTAAATTATATATGCATAACAAAATATTGAGAGTTCAAAAAATGATAATGCAGTCAGCTATCTTGCTTTGTTCTTTTTTTTTTTTTTTTTTTTTTGAGGCAGAGTCTCACTATGTCGCCCTCAAAGTACTATGGCATCACAGCTCACAGCAACCTCAAACTCATGGGCTTAAGCAATTCTCTTGCCTCAGCCTCCCAAGTAGCTGGGACTATAGGCGCCCTCCATAGCGCCCAGCTAATTTTTTTGTTGCAGTTGTCATTGTTTTAGCTGACCTGGGGCGGGTTTGAACTGCCAGCCTTGGTGTATGTGGCTGGTGCCCTACCCACTAAGTTACCGGTGCTACCTGGAGAGTCTTTTTTTTTTTTTTTTGAGACAGAGCCTCAAGCTGTCACCCTGGATAGAGTGCAATGGCATCACAGCTCACAGCAACTTCCAATTCCTGGGCTCAAGCGAGTCTCTTGCCTCTGCCTCCCAAGTAGCTGGAACTGCAGGCGTCCGCCACAATGCCGAGCCTGCCTGGAGAGTCTTAATCTATCATGTAGGTTAACATGCTGTGGTATCAGCCTCACAGCAACCTCAAACTCCTGGGCTCAGGTAAGCCTCCTGCCTCAGTCTCCCAAATAGTTGGGACTTATAGGCATGTGCCACCATGCCTGGCCAATTTTAGTAGAGGTGATCTCGCTCTTGCTCAGGCAGGTCTTGAACTCCTAGCCTCAAGCAATTGTAGAGGCATTTTTTTTTTTTTTTTTTGAGACAGAGCCTCAAGCTGTCACCCTGGATAGAGTACCATGGCATCACGGTTCACAGCAACTCAAGAGAGTCTCTTGCCTCTGCCTCCCAAGTAGCTGGGACTACAGGCGCCTGCCACAACGCCCGGCCATTTTTTGGTTGCAGCCGGCATTGTTGTTTGGCGGGCCTGGGCTGGATTCGAACCCGCCAGCTCAGGTGTATGTGGCTGGCACCTTAGCCCGTTGAGCCATAGGCGTTGAGCCTGAAGAGGGATTTTTTTCAGTCCTTGAAAATATATCAATTTGAGAAGGACTTACCAGTCACACTGATGTTAGCCCTAGAAGAATGAATCTTTTATTACTAGCTGTCCCTACCCCATGACATGCCTTTCAAGTTTCTTTATCTCTCCTGAGCTATTTTTTTTTTTTTTAAATCAAGGTGGGGGTCTCTTTATGTTGCCTAGACTAATCTCTTTTTGAGACACGGTCTTAGTCCCCCAGGCTAAAGTGCAGTGGTATCTTAGCTCACTGCAGCCTCAAATGATCTTGCCATCTGCCTTAGCTTCTCAGGTAGCTGGGATTACTGGGATATGCTGCAACACCCAGCTCTCCTCCTTGCCTAATTTAACTTGCAATGTATGGCACCTTGCATTAACATGGCATTTCTTTCGTCCCAGATGGTGTTGAACCTTTTGTCTGTTTTTTCCTGTTCCCATTGTGAATGGAACTTTGCCCAAGTCGTTTTCTGGTTAACCACAGTAGATGAAACACCTGCGCCTGGTTTGGGGTAGACACATGTTCACTTAGTGGTATCATAGTGGCTTATGCAGTCTTATTTTCTGGTAGTAAACTTGTTTATATGCAAAGATGCACACAATAGAATAGTTTTATAAAAATGACTGACATAGTGAGAGTTTTAAGAATTATAGTTTTTGTGTAATAAAGATGTGAATCTTGGAATTTTAGATACGAGTTTTTAAAAAACTTTTATCTCACAGAAGTTAAAATCTTCTCTATATTTAAATCATTATTAAAAAAAATCAAAAAAATCTATTGGTCTTTTCTCCTGTGATTTCTTTCATTATTTATGGAAGCTTTTTAAGGTTTTTTTTTTTTTTTTTTTTGAGACAGAGCCTCAAGCTGTCACCCTGGATAGAGTGCTGTGGCATCACAGTTCACAGCAACCTCCAATTCGTGGGTTCAAGCGAGTCTCTTGCCTCTGCCTCCCAAGTAGCTGGGACCACAGGCACCCGCCACAACGCCTGGCCATTTTTTGGTTGCAGCCGTCATTGTTGTTTGGCAGGCCCAGGCTGGATTCGAACCTGCCAGCTTAGGTGTACGTGGCTGGTGCCTTAGCCCGTTGAGCCACAGGCGCCAAGCCAGCTTTTTAAGGTTTAAAGATTTATTTATTTATTTATTTTGGAGACAGTTTCACTTTGTCACCCTTGGTAGAATGCCATGGCATCATAGCTCACAGCAACCTCCAATTATTGGGCTCAAGTGATTCTCTTGCCTTAGTGTTTCTGTTTTTAGTAGAGGCAGGGTCTTGCTTTTTGCTCAGGCTGTTCTTAAACCCGTGAGCTCAAGCAGTCCCCCTACCTTGGCCTCCCAGAGTTCTAGGATTACAGGCATGAGCCACCGAGCCTGGCCTCCCTAATACTTTTTTAATGGTAGTTAGAGTCAGGTATGGTGGCTCATGCCTGTAGTCCTAGCAGTTTGGGAGGCTGAGGCAGGAGGATCGCTTGAGGCCAGGAGTTTGAGATTGCAGTGAGCTATAATCACGCGGCTACACTCTAGCTTGGGTGGCAGAGTGAAACTCTGTCTCAAAAAACAAAACAAAAAAACCCGATCAACAACAAAAAAAGTAGTTGTAGAGAATAAAAATGAGCCAGAGTCTCTTCCAGTTCTGTGACTGTTACAACCCAGCTTCTGGACTAGCACAGCTGCATGACATTGTGATTGGGGTTTAATGTGGCTGATGAGGGGCCAAGATGAGAGGCTCACAGGCCAGGACTAGCCCTTGGCCCTCGGGAAATAAGTGAGGTAGACCTGGTTTGCTGGAAAATGGGCCGCCTCTTCATGTTGGTTTTCCTTTAAGCCCTCGCAGGCCCTGTTCTTGGCCTGAAAGAATGCAGCAGAGGCTCGGCAGTGTGGTGCCAGAATGTGAAGACGGCAGCTGACTGTGGGGCAGTGAGGCACTGCCTGCAGACCGTCTGGAACAAGCCAACGGTGGTGAGTGCCTGCCCATCCTCTAGTCCCAGCCTGGCACTACTCATGAGTCCCTGTTAGTGCCTGTAACTCATTGCCAAATTGATAGCACTTTCTCTTGTCTGGCTTTTTTTTTTTTTTTGGTTCCTCATTGTGACCTGTGTGGGAGGCAGGACCTGCCAGTGGGTGTACCCATTTTACCACAGAGGAAATGGAGACTCAGAGAGTTAGATTTCGTTTCCCTAAGGCTGCTCAGTCTCTTGGTGGCAGATAGGACAAAGTCCTCCATGCCGGCCACTCTGTGCTGCACTGCCTTGCAGGCCTCTGTGCAGATCCCATTTCCCACCCCAGAAGAGGGGCCAGGAGGTTTGCAGTGCCTGTTCCCAGCACTGGACACACAGCTGCATCTCCATCCCTGGTCACTCCAAGGAGTACATTATTCTCTCTCTTCATTATTTTGTTCTTCCCTAACCCCACTCTTTACAGGCAAACCACTGATTGAAACCTCTGGAGCTTAGTAGCTATTTAAAATTTTTTTTCCAGCTATAACCACACTGGGAAAGGTACTGCTGATTTTTCATCTGAATGGTGTTAAATATCACATATATGGATGCAGGGTGTGGTGTAAGATGACAGGCCCTGTGTGTATTCTTCACAAGTCTTCAGGAGACCACTTTTGCTGGCTGTGCCCCCACAGAATGCAGACGATGTTGCTCTCAGCTCCCTCTGGGATTCGTGGCCCTTGTGTGGCACAGGCCAAGTGTGAACGCGTGGAGTTTGAGTTCTAAAAGTTGTCAGTGGCCAGTAGTGCTCCTTCAGTAGTGCTTTCCTGATTTGTCTTCACTCTTGTTTTTTTTTTTGCAGTTTTTGTCCGGGGCTGGGTTTGAACCTGCCACCTCTGGCATATGGGGCTGGTGCCCTACTCCTTTGAGCCACAGGCACTGCCTTTCACTCTTGTTTTAGTACTTCCTTTTTCTGAGTTTAATGTGTGTTAAGTGAGGGCTTTAAACCTTTCTTGATTGGACAGTCTTGTTGTGGCCTGGCTCACTCTTGCTATGGCCCCGGACACAGTGTAGTCAGCCCTCTGTATCCATACATTTGGAGGGCTTGAGCATCCTGGGATTTGGGTATCCATGGAGGGGGACGGAGGGAGGTCCTGGAGTGGTATCTGAGAGGATACAAATACATTAGCCTAACTAGGTTCTAAGGTTCAAGATGGTTTCTCTAAATGTGCCTAAATTTAGAGATGATGTGATGATTTCATTGATGTGACTCTGTGATTATAGGTGTCCTTAATTTCACCCAGATATCTGAGTTCCTTCCCCATGGGTTGAAAGTCAGTTTACACCAAGAAGGGAGTTTGTGCATTCTTCCACTAAAGTGTTCTTAGCTTCTGGATTGGGTAGGCCACTGATGCCCAGGCTTATCAGGAGATAGGCATATATTCTTTTTTTTTTTGAGACAGAGTCTCAAGCTGTCACCCTGGATAGAGTGCCCTGGATTGAGTGCTGTGACATCACAGCTCACAGCAACCTCCAATTCTTGGGCTCAAACGAGTCTCCTGCCTCCGCCTCCCAAGTAGCTGGGGCTACAGGCTCCTGCCACAGCACTTGGCCATTTTTTGGTTGCAGCCGTCATTGTTGTTTTATGGGCCTGGGCTGGATTTGAACCTGCTTGAGCCACAGGTGCTGAGCTGTCTTTTTTTTTTTTTTTTTCCCTTTGAGGCAGATCTTACTTCATTGCCCTTGGTAGAATATCGTGGCCTCATAGCTCACAGCAACCTCCTACTCCTGGGCTTAAGCAATTGTCTTGCCTCACCCTCCCGAATAGCTGGGACTACTACATGTGCCACCACAACGCTCGGCTATTTTTAGAGACGAGATCTTGCTCAGGCAATCCACCTGCCTCGGCCTCCCAGAGTGCTTACAGGTGTGAGCCACTGCACCCAGCTGGCATAAATTCTTAGCTTGCCTGGGAGGTAGGAGGCAGAGATAACACAGGTAAAGCCAGTTTTGGTGTGAATGTACAGGATGTATTTCCCTGCCCCACCCACCTCTTACATTTGGTATTGATGTGACTCTTTGATTTCACCTGACCCTCAGTTTCCTCAGAGTTGTTGCAAGCATTAATATGAAATTGATCTATGCCTTGTACTTCGAAGAAGGTGCTAAGGGGAAGAGTGCACAAGACAAAGTTTCTATTAGAGCATAGTATTCTAGTAAATCCCACTTCTTCCTTCCCTGTGGGCTCCCAGTGCTTCTAATGTAGGGTGGGGAGCCAGCACGTCGTCTTGATTATATCTGGTGGTTAGATAAAACAGGATATAGGCCCCAGGAGTTTTCAGCTATGTGAAGTGTGAATTATATCTTACAAATACAGTTCTCTCTCCTCATGTTCTTTCCTTTTAGAAATCCCTTCCATGCGATATATGCAAAGATGTTATCACAGCAGCTGGCAACTTGCTGAAGGACAATGGCACCCAGGTGAGTACCTGTGAGTAGAGACAGCATGTGAGCCATGGGCACGAACACGAGTTCCTGGAGCTCTGGGGGTCTAAAGAGGAATGACATAGGCCTGGGGACAACAAATGTCTTTGGTAAAGGGCCAAGGAGAAAATGTTTTAGGCCTTATGGCCCACATACTCTCTCTGCTACAGTTCCTTTTTTTTTTTTTTTTTGTAGTTTTTGGCCTGGGCTGGGTTTGAACCTACCACCTCTGGCATATGGGGCTGGTGTCCTCCTTTGAGCCACAGGTGCCACTTGTGCCACAGTTCCTTTTTAAAAAAAGCATTGAAAATGTAAACATCATTTTTAGCTTTGGGCTGTACAGAAATAGACTGAAGGACCTTTTTTGCTGATTGCTGGACTAAGTGTTAAATGCCCAAAGTTAATGGGGATGTTACGGTGCATGCCACTAACATGTAGGTCCGATTTGGCTCTCTCTTTTCAGAATCCCTTGTGCCTGTAGGACTGCAGATCAGATCAAAGTTAGCCTTTTTTTTTTTCCTTGCTAAAACTATAAGGATCTTTGTTTTGTATTTTCTGCTTTTGCTTGATTGATCTGATTGAGCTATGGGCAACTGCTGGCCCTCTACTATGTCCTCTTCCCTGAAGCCTGGTTGTTTCTAGACTTGCCAATTTTTTTTTTTTTTAAGAGACAGAGTCTTACTTTGTCGCCCTTGGTAAAGTGCCATGGTGTCACAGCTCACAGCAATCTCCAGCTCTTGGGCCTAGGTGATTCTCTTGCCTTAGCCTCCAAGTTTTAGCTGGGAATACAGGCACCTGCCACAATGCCTGGCTATTTTTTGTTGTTGTTGCAGTTTGGCTGGGGCCGGGTTTGAACCCGCCATCCTTGGTATATGGGGCCGGCGCCCTACTCACTGAACCATAGGCGCTGCCCTCCAGACTTGCCTTTTTTGGGGGTCATAGAAGGACTTCCTATTGGCAGGGAGGAAGGCTGTTCTGATTTTGACCCTTGCCACCTGTCCTCTCGTAGGAGGAGATCCTTACGTACTTGGAGAAGACCTGTGACTGGCTTCCTAACCCGAACATGTCTGCCTCGTGCAAGGATATAGTTGACTCCTACCTCCCCGTAATCCTGGACATGATTGAAGGACAGATGGTGAGTGATGGAGAATGGGCTCTTCCTTCAAGCTGCTTCTGAGGCCTGGGAGAGGTACCAGCCAGAGTGGAGTGATTAAATGGAAAGTCTGTTCATAGCTTGGAATTCCTCAGCAGTTCACTAAAATTTTGATGTCCAGAATAGTTTTGGTATAGCAGGCCACTATGTGCCAAAATAAATAAATAAATAAATACAAATAAAAATAAATAAAAGGAAAAGAAAAAGTGCCTATAAGCCCATAACATTTATAAATGCCTGTTGGGCAGCTCATGTCAAATCTTTAACTGACACTTTTTTTTTTTTTTGAGACAGAACCTCAAGCTATCACCCTGGATAGAGTGCTGTGGTATCACAGCTCACAGCAACCTACAATTCCTGGGCTCGAGCGAGTCTCTTGCTTCCGCCTCCCAAGTAGCTGGGACTACAGGCGCCCACCACAACGCCCGGCCATTTTTTGGTTACAGCCATCGTTGTTTGGCAGGCCTGGGCTGGATTCGAACCCGCCAGCTCAGGTGTACGTGGCTGGTGCCTTAGCCTGTTGAGCCACAGGCGCTGAGCCTAACTGACACTTTTTATTTCGAGACAGAGTATCACTATGTTGCCCTTGGTAGAGTGCTGTGGCATCACAGCTCACAGCTCACAGCAACCTAAGACTCTTGAGCTTAAGTGATTTCTCTTGCCTCAGCCTCCCAAGCAGCTGGGACTACAGGTGCCTGCCACAATGCCTGGCTATTTTTTGTTGCAGTTGTCATTGTTGTTTAGGTGGCCTGGGCCAGGTTCAAACCTGCCACCCTCGGTGTATGTGGCTGGCGCCATAACCACTGTGCTCTACGGGCACCCAGCCACTTTAACTGACACTTTGAGCAAACAAATAATTTCACTTCTGTGAGTTAATTTCTGTGAATTTATAGTTGAGGATGGGAATGTACTTGGGGACTCAGCTACAAGGATAAGCTCATCTTTCATTCAGCAAGTATATGTATTGTACACAAACCATATTCCAGAGACTGGGTTTTCAACAACAAACAAGGAATTAGCTTTGTGGAATCTAAAAAGGCTCTGAGAGCATGAGGTGTTTATGAAGCTGAAAAGGTCCAGAGGGGAGGAAATGTCTCTCCACAAAATCAAGGTTTTGGTGAGGAAGACGGGGTTATATCATGCAGGGCCTTCTAGGCCATGGTTAGGGATTACAAGTGCAGCAGGAAGCCCTTGGAGCTTTTTAAGGAGAGGAATGGCATGACCATAGGTACATTATTCAAAAGGTTTGGTCTGGGTCCCATTGATGGGGAGCAGTAGCAGGAGCAGAAGCTGGCAGGACCCTTGGGGCTCCTTGCCTTTGTGAGTGAGATGTGTTAAGGATGGGGGAGATGGCAGATTCAAATTCTGTTTTGGAGAATAAATGGACTGGACTTGGTCTTGGCAGAGATGTACAGGAAAGGGAAGAGTTATGAGTGTTTTCCAGGTTTCTGGGAATATGGTCTTATTTGCTTAAATAGAGACAGAGGAGGAGCAAGTTAGAAGGGATAGAATCAAGTTAGTTTCAAGTTACCTGTGATGTGTATATGAGTCAAGATACAAGAAGAAAACTTGGGATCTGCCAGCATGTGGAAAGTATTTAAAACTGGGGGGTTGTGTTAGCTCGTTTGGGGGAGGTGGCTCAGAATTGCTGACCTTCTCCCTCCAGCCAAAAGCTCATTTTCCTTTAAAGAGGAGCTGATAGTGAGCAGAGAGAGCATTTAGGAAGCTGAACAGGACAATTTAGGAAGTTTAGAGGCTGCTGTGTAGTTGGGTATGGATTATATTTTGATATATTCAATTATATTGAGAATTTGACCATGGACAACAAAGTTTCATATTTCTTTCTTTTTTTTTTATTTGAGACAGAGTCTCGTTTTATTGCCCTCAGTAGAGTGCTGTGCCGTCACAACTCACAGCAACCTCCAACTCTTGGGCTCAAGCGATTCCTTGTGGAGTCAGCCTCCCAAGTAGCTGGGACTATAGGCGCCCAGCTATTTTTTTGTTGTAATTGTCATTGTTTGGCAGGCCTGGGCTGGGTTTGAACCCACCAGCTCTGGTATATGTGGCTGGCGCCCTAGCCACTGAACTACAGGTGCTGAGCCTAGTTTTGTTTCTTTTTTTTTTTTTTTGAGACAGAGCCTCAAGCTGTCACCCTGGATAGAGTGCTATGACATTACAGCTCACAGCAACCTCCAATTCCTGGGCTCAAGCGAGTCTCTTGCCTCCACCTCCCAAGTAGCTGGGATTACAGGTGCCTGCCACAACGCCCGGCCATTTTTTGGTTGCAGCCGTCATTGTTGTTTGGTGGGCCCAGACTGGACTCGAACCCGCCAGCTCAGGTGTACGTGGCTGGCGCCTTAGCCTGTTGAGCCACGGGCGCCGAGCCAGTTTTGTTTCTTTTTGAGGAATTTAAAGAGACTAATTTAAAGGCACCAAGTGGCTTGTTTTTTAGTTTGTTTGTTTGTGTTTTTGTTGAGACAGAGTCTCACTTGGTCACCTTTGGTAGAGTACTGTGGCATCTTAGCTAGCTTACAGCAGCCTCAAACTCCTGGGTTCAAGTGATTCTCTTGCCTCAGCCTCCAAAGTAGCTGCAACTACAGGCGCTTGTCACAACCCCCAACTGTTTTTAGAGACGGGATCTCGCTCTTGCTCAGGCTGGTCTTGAATCTGTGAGCTCATGCAATTCACCCACCTCAGCCTCCCAGAGTGCTGGGATTACAGGCATGAGCCATTGCGCCCAGCCAATGTCTTGTTTTTACTTTCCTTTTGGAGAGGATTTTCAGCTGGAGTTCTTTCCCACCAGAGCCGTCCTGGGGAGGTGTGCTCTGCTCTCAACCTCTGTGAGTCTCTTCAGAAGCACTTGACAGAGCTGAATCACAAGAAGCAGCTCGAGTCTAATAAGATCCCGGAACTGGACATGACTGAGGTGGTGGCTCCCTTCATGGCCAACATCCCTCTTCTGCTCTACCCTCAGGATGGCCCCAATAGCAGGCCCCAGCCAAAGGTAAGGCAGCTGGCCTAGCCCTCCTAGGACCCAATTTTTGGTTGCATTAGAAGCGAGATATGAAAGGGATTGTGTATGTGCCTGTTCCTTAAATGGAGAACTATCCTTTTGTTAGACTTATTAATTAAATGAGCCAGCCTTCAAATGGTTGTACCGTAGAACTTGTAAATAATGTAATTATTTAAAAATTCAACGATTTTTCTCTTTTATACTATACTATTACTGTGATAAATACTCAGTTGATTTTAAGTCTGTCAATAATTTTTAGAGCCTTTAAAGCACATTAGGAACTATGTAGCAAGTCCCCTTATGCTGCGGCCATGAGCCTTGAGGACATTTCTAGGAATTTGAGTCATCTTGGTTGCAGTGTTGCCAGCCTAAATGCCCCTTCTCTGTAGGATGATGGGAACGTTTGCCAGGACTGCATTCAGATGATGACTGACGTTCAGAATGCTATAAGGACCAATACCACCTTTGTGGAGGCCTTGGTGGAGCACGTCAAGGAGGAGTGCGATCGCCTGGGGCCTGGCATGTCTGACATGGTGAGCCTTATCTTCTAGTGTGTCAGAGGATGTTCTGGTTCAGGGCTGGCTCTGGAGACAGGAGTGGGGGAACCAAGAAAACATAACCTTTTACTTGCCATGGTACTATTTTAAGTTCCAGGCTAATGGCTGCAAGGAAGAGGTCGTTCAACCAACACTTCCTTTTTTTCCCCAGACGGCAACTGGAATAGGTAGTGGGGACTTAAATACACTTTAATTAATTGAATCTGGATATATAACAAAACTTCTAGAACAAAAGAGTGGAAGGGAGGCCACTTTTGTGAAAGTTTTTTCTTTTTTCTCTCAGTTACTATATGTGGTAGAAACACTGGAGAACCTCATAACCCTGTCTTGAAGGCACGGCTGTAGCATGCAAGGCTCACAAGTCCAAGTGTGTTCCCACAGCAAGTGCGGTCAGCGGCCATGGGAAACACGTACACTGGCTGGTGGGACGTACACCTGGACACCTCCCTTAGTCCTGTGAACTAAAACTCATTTTCTTGGCTCCTCAGGTTTTGCTTCTAGCATTTAATAGCCACTCTTGTGAGGTGGACGTGTAAAACCAAAATGCTGATTTTAGTACCTGACAACTTGAAAAAACCTGCTAGCTTAAGATTTGGGAAACCAGTTGTGATAACTGTGTGCTCTGGAATACAGAGCAGCCTTTTCAGAACTAGTTATTGTGAGTTTCAAAAAATTCTCCCTGAGAGGGCGGCACCTGTGGCTCAAAGGAGTAGGGCGCTGGCCCCATATACTAGAGGTGGTGGGTTCAAACCCAGCCCCAGCCAAAAACTGCAAAAAAAAAAAATTTCTCCTTGACAACTTACCTTCTAGGAATGCCCATCAGGTTAACATTCATTTATTTTGGAAGCCTGGGAATCTTTTAGTTCGTTTTTAAATGTCTTTGCATATTGCTGTTTTCATTGGTTTCCCATTTAAGCCCTCTCTTAGGGCTGTAGATTATCCTTATTTTTCTCATTGTGAAAGCACACCAATTATGACTAGCTGTTCTATGAGGGTGCACTGGAAATGCCTAGATTTGTGAAAATACACAGTCGCAAATCAGTGTAACTTGACTCTACTGGATTTAAACTTTATAATCCTGTCTGAGAATGTGTAAATAATTTGAACAGTAATTTCCAGTTCCTAAGCAGTATTGTTTTTTAGCTATATTCTCACCAAATTGCCACTGAGTAGTTGCTATATGACCTTGGGACAAATTTGGGCCGTAAAATAGATAGGAGGATGGAATCATAAGGCCCCTTAGTAAAGGCCTCTTAGTAAACATTTTCAAAATATCTTTTATACATGTTTCTTTTAATTATAGAATTAATCAAATTGTCACTTTTATCTTATTGAAACTTACACAGAGCAGACATCTACAGAATTGTCTGGGAATTTGCTTGATAGTCACGGTTTTGACACTGTTGGAAATGGTGCTTTTGGCCCCCCCATGCATTGTTGCAGTAATTAATTTAACAATTTGTTTCTCTCTCCCCAGTGTAAGAATTATATCAACCAGTATTCTCAAATTGCTGTCCAAATGATGATGCATATGGTAGGTGGCAGAGGAAACCCCTTGTCAGCATTTTTCTTTGTGCAAATTTTGTCATTTCCAGGAATATTGAAAACTGTATGGTTTAGTTTCCCTTTTCAATTCTATGGTACTGGAGTGGGTCATCGTGAACCCCTCTAGGTAGCAGACTCTCCATTTGTGATCTTAGTACTTCCTCCTGGCCAGGGGGAAAGGGTGAAGCATCTTGATCCCGAGGGCTTCCTGGTGATTGGTCCTTGCATATGTGAGCATGTCGGATTGCTAGATCTGACTTTAACCCTGGGATCTGTAGAAATAGTGTGCTCTGTTAGCAAGCCAGGCCTGCAGAGATGCTGTGCTGCCGCCTCAGGGGAAGAATATTGCTTCCCAGAGCTGGTTCTGTACCTGGCTGCTGGAACCCCTAACTCCTGCACTGGCTTTTGATGGATCCGGGTGATAGGGGATATTCCTTCATTAGAGATGAGGATATCTCTTGTGGATAATGACCTAACTAGCTCCATGTAGATAGCTCTGTATAGAGCAGGGTTGCTCGAAGCTACCCTTAAGTTGGGAGCAGGCCTGGGCGTCCTTAGATCTAATAGGCAGGGATCAGAGGGGTGGATTCCGCCTTCCCTGTCTGTCTTTCTGAGTTTCTGAATGACTTGAGATTGATACACAGGCTCCTGTCCAGGGGTCAGCAAACTATGGCCTGCCACCTGTTTTATAAATATTAAGTGTTTTTGAACATAGTGATGCTGCGTGTAGTTAACTAGTTGCAGCCAAAGATTTGACCCTGCTCTAGCCACTCAAATAAACTCTGCAGGCATAACAGGTTATTTGGGATTATTTATACCTTTCCTTGTTCTAAAAACAGTTTACAAAGGCAGCTTGCAAAGAAATGGCAACTGAAGTAGGTAAAAATAAGCCTGCGATGTGACTCGATCTAGGGAAGTGCTTCCTTATAGTTAACTTACATATTTTTTTCATATAAAAGTTATATTGGGTGGTGCCTGTAGCTCAGTGAGTAAGGCGCTGGCCACATTTACCCAGGCTGGTGAGTTCGAACCCAGCCCTGGTCAGCTAAACAACAATGATAACTGCAACAAAAAAATAGTGGGGCATTGTGGCGAGTTCCTGTAGTCCCAATTACTTGGGAGGCTGAGGCAAGAGAATTGCTTACGCCCAAGAGCTTGAAGTTGCTGTGAGTTGTGATGCCATGGCACTCTACCAAGGGCGATAGAGTGAGACTGCCTCAAAAAAAAGTTAGATTGCATGGAAATATATATATATTTTTAGAGACAGAGTCTCACTTTGTCACCCTCGGTAGAGTGCTGTGGCATCACAGCTCACAGCAACCTCCAGCTCCTGGGCTTAAGTGATTCTCTTGCCTCCTGAGTAGCTAGGACTACAGGCGCCCGCCTCATCGCCTGGCTATTTTCTTTGTTGCAGTTTGGCCGGGGCTGGGTTTGAACCCACCACCCTCGGTATATGGGCTAGCACCCTACTCACTGAGCCATAGGCGCCGCCCATTGCATGGAAATATTTTGAAAATAGGGATAATACTTCCCATGTCAAATCATTTGGGGGTTTAAAAAACAATGAGGTTGGCCAGGTGCGGTGGCTTAATGCCTGTAATCCTAGTACTCTGGGAGGACAAGGGTGAGTGGATTGCTTGAGGTCAGGAGTTTGAGACCAGCCTGAGCAAGAGCAAGATCTTTACTAAAAACAGAAAAACCGAGGCAAGAGGATCTCTTGAGCCCAGGAGTTTGAGGTTGCAGTGGGCTATAATGACACTATAACACTCTACCCAGGGCAACGTCTCAAATAACACAAAGCAATGGGGTCATATTTTAGGTACTACTTTGCAGTGTGCATTTTTTTTGCCTGAAAATATATTAATCACTAAATATTCCTGTACAAATGAATTTTAAGTAACTGTATAATCATAGATTATAATTTATGGAGCCAGTCCCCTGTGGCACGCTGGCCGTTGTTTTCAGGTTTGCCTTTGGGTTAATGAATATCCTTCTAGCCAAATATATATGTATTTAACCACATCCCTGTCTTTCTCCTTAGTATAGATAACTAAAGCTGTGATTGTTCAAACAAGCTCAAGACTTTTGATAAATTGGCAAATTGGCCTTTCAGACTGGCATTTGACCACCTGAGGTAGATCGCTATGAGGCCCAAGCTGTGAAGACTCAGTATCTGATTCTTTACCCCTCAAGGGTAAAAGACAACACACGCCCCTTATTTGGGCAGCCCAGTGTCTTGTGAGCTGTTCCTCACTAACCTGCAGGGAGGGCCTTACAGATCTGGTGGGATTCAGCCCCTGAGGATGGAGATGATACAGGAGAATTTTGGGGGGACCTTGCTATACCTTGTTTTGAGCATGATTTAGTGTGTTGGATATGGGAATGGGAGTTGCTCTCGAGTGGTCCATCCCTGGAGGGTGAGAGTAGTTTTTAGGTCTCCCTTGTTCACCTTATAGCTGGAACAAGGTAGGTTGCTAATACCTGACTGCAAGAGCGTGCCCTAAATAAACTTCCTGTGACATCCTTACACCTGGTTAACTGCTTGATTATTGTTATTTTAAGTTTTCTTAACTGTTGTGTCCTTTCCTTTCTCTTATTTTCATCTCCGATTTCCTGTTTTTTTGTTCAACAGCAGGATCAGGTATGTGTTGGAATTTGCCTGTAGTAGTGGTCTACTGCTTTTCTAGTTAACTTCGCTTATTACTACTATATTTTGGTATGGCGTGATTAGCTCTGACATAACCAGGAATGGTTGCAAAAAGGCAGGTTCACTCTATTGATAGGCTGGGGAGAGCTTCTGCATCTGCCCCCTGTAAATCACCACTAGAGGTGTTGGAGAGACTCATTTCCTCTTCAGGGGGCTAGAAAACCAAGCTCACAGAGCCTTGTGCTCTGGTCAGAATCAACACATAGCATGCCTATTGGTAGGTCACCAGTGTAATGATGGGGAAAACTGTGGGTGGCCCCAGAAGTGCCACAGCTTCCTTCAGTGTAAGCTAATCACGCAGGCCAGTGGTAAGCCTGACTTCCAGTAGCACGCTGCGTGTCTGTCACTATGTAAGTGGGCATTGCATGTGTCTTTGTAACCCCAGAAGTGCTTCCGCTGCATGAGCAAATTCTGTGCAAACAGTTGGCAGACTGACTGATCCCTGGCTTTTGGATCCAGAAACAATCTCTTGATTATGGCTTTTGCTCCTCTGGGTGACAGGGTTCTTTGGGATCCGGAGCCACATCAGATGGTGTGCTACAGGAACTGAGTCTCCAGTCTATACTTGCTCTGAACTGGTGCCCTCTTAGTGCATTCTGAGCATTGCCTCCTTCTGTGAGCATTGACATTATACCTATAGGATTGGAGTTAAGATTTTTTTTTGAAGTCTAATGGGAGAGGACTTTGGCTAAAAAATGACGAATTTTCACCTAGACTTCCTCAAGAAGTTAGGTCAAAGCGATTCTGAAATCAGCCATATACCTCCTGAATCTTGGCATCTTTTTCCTAAAAAGCTTGTATATTCAGCCTCATCCTGATTTTTTCCCCCCATTCTTAAAGTGTGCCAAACACAAGGTATCTGGGACTCATGTAACCTTATTTAATTTTAGACCCTTCTTGACATTAAAACATAGTCATCGATCTAGCTCTTTGTCCTTAACAGGACTCGTTTTTAGCACTCCTGTTCCTGCTGCTTTAGGGTTTAGTGGTGGGAAGCAAATGCCATCACGCCCAGAGGTAGTTTGCTTATTATATTTGACGTACACAGTATACAGAGTTTGTATACTTGTCTTCTCTTGGCCATCATATAGTAGTCTAGATGTCCACACTAACAAGTTCTCTGTGATTCAGTGTTTAAATGGTGAAAGGGGATCAATCTGGAGACCTTGTGACTTGAAATGATTTATCATTTGGGGTTGGGTGAAAGGGGGATCGATCTGGAGACCTTGTGACTTGAAATGATTCATCATTTGGGGTTGGGCTTTCATGTACATTTGTGAACATAGAATGTGGTTTTTAAAAAAGCCAGTATTGGCTCGGCGCCTGTGGCTCAACGGGCTAAGGCGCCAGCCACGTACAACTAAGCTGGCGGGTTCGAATCCAGCCCGGACCCGTCAAACAACAATGACGGACGCAACCAAAAAATGGCCAGGCGTTGTGGCGGGCGCCTGTAGTCCCCGCTACTTGGGAGGCAGAGGCAAGAGACTCGCTTGAGCCCAGGAATTGGAGGTTGCTGTGAGCTGTGATGCCACGGCACTCTATCCAGGGTGACAGCTTGAGGCTCTGTCTCAAAAAAAAAAAAATGCCAGTATTTCCCCTGAATACAATTTAAATGGTCCTGCCACTGAAAGATCTGGTGTGGTTTTATTTCTAAAACATTTGATTTTCTGTTTATGGGTTAGAAGTTCCCCCTCTAGAAAGAACATAGCTTACTTCCTACTGAGAGGGAGCTGAGAAGAATGTTCTAGAGCAGACCAGCTGTCCTTGCAGATGTTGAAGGTGCTGGGGGTCTCCCCTCCTCACAGTGGCCCTGGTGGAGCAGCAGAGGAAGTGCCTCTGCCTGCCGTCCCTTCAGAGCTTTGCATGGCCTCCTCCCCAGACGTAACTGGCACATGTGCTCTGCTTTTGGACACAAGTCCTATCAGATTGGATCTGGAATCTGCCCATCTGGGAGGGAGTCAGCCTTGACACTCTATAGAGTACACCCCAGCCTCTGTATAGAGTGTGGGACAAAGAGGGTGGTTGGGTGCAGGCCTCTATCTGACTGCTTGTTCTATGTTCTCCTCAGCAACCCCAGGAGATTTGTAAGCTGGTTGGATTCTGTGATGAGGTGAAGAAAATGCCCATGCAGGCTCTGATTCCTGCCAAAGTGGCCGAGAACATCATCCCTGCCCTGGAATTGGTGGAGCCCATTAAGGTACCCACTGTCATTGTGTGCCAGCCAGGCTGCACAGTGCCATACCATTCCCTGTTACATACATCCTACAAGTGATACTCTTTTTTTATTTTGGGCCTCTGCCTGGCTCCTGAAGATCTTTGAGTTTAAGACCATTATTTTATGGCATTCCCTATACTAATGTATACCACCCCACTCCCAATTTTTTGGAAAATATTTTATTTCCTCAATTACAGACCCTAGTGTTCAGGGGATCAAGCCTACATTTTCCCCAGCAGGCCACTGAAGTGATTTTTCCGTGCCTGGCTTCACTCTGACTGTCTCACATGTACTTTTGGGGTCCTTTCCCACATTGTGGTCATAGTACAAACTCGGTACTCCAGAATACTCTTCCAGAGCTCATGTGGAAGCCTCCCTGGGTCTGTTACCTGTATGTATGTATTTTATTTCCCTTAACCCTCATTTGGTGAAGATCCCTCTATTCATTCCATGGTAGATTTGTGTTCAGCACTTATTATGGGTTGGGTAGCATGGTAGGGCTGTGATGAACAAATGATGTCTTTGTACTCATGGGCTCGCATTCTAGTTCTTCAGGGCTCAGGCAGTAACATACCTTAACATGGAGCACACGCATGACACTTGACCTCCCGCTGCTGCCTTTGCATATGCAGAGCGTGTGGCCACAGGGAGGGCTGAGGTGTCATGGAGTCTAGGAGGCACTGCCTCCAGCCTCTCTTCCCACAGGGTACCCCTAGGCCCCAGCCCACCCTGCTGTAAGGTAACGTCCAGAGAAAATGAAGAATTATAGCTTGCACTCTAACCATATTTGGCTGCTTAAATTAAAGAAAACGAAAGAAAATTAAAAATTCAATTCCTTGGTTATACCACCTACTTATCATGTGTTCAGTAGACATGTGGGCGTGTCTGCTGTGTTAGACAGCAGAGACAGAATATTTCCACTGTCACAGAAGGTTCTCTTTAATAGTATTGGTTTATTAAGGTAGGTTCTAAAAGTGGTTTAAGGTGCTAACGAGTCTTGGGAAACTCAAGCAGATCCAAAATGTGCTCAAAACTCTGTTTTCTAAATAGTGGGAAGATTGAATCAAAATTGACTCAGATAAAAAAAATCATAAAAGAAAAAATAAAAATGGCGGCACCTGTGCCTCAGTGGGTAGGGCGCCGGTTCCATATACTGAGAGTGGCAGATTCGAACCTACCCTGGCCAAACTGCAACATAAAATAGCTGGGTATTGTGGATGCCTGTGGTCCAGCTACTCGAGAGGCTGAGGCAAGAGAATTGCCTAAGCCCAAGAGCTGGAGGTTGCTGTGAGCTGTGATGGACGGCACTCTACTGAGGGCACTCTACCAAAATAAGACTCTGCCTCTAAAAATTAAAAAATAATATTAAAAAAAATTAAAAAAAAAACTAAAAAAATTTAAAAAAGAAAAAAAATAGTGGACAGATAATCCTTTATTCTATTCCTGCTCCTGCCCTCCACCTCCCTAAAATGAACACAGTGTGATGAAATGATTGTAATTGAAAAATGTTGTTTAGATACCGCTCTCCTGAAGTATGAATTTTGTTTGTTTTTGGTGGGTGGCAGTTAGGGAAGGTGGTGACGGTGGAGGATTGTGGAAAGGGATGTATAAAAAACAGTAGGGAATTGGATATTGGGAGGAAAGCATACATCACGTTGAGTAGGCACTGAATGGCCCCGTGGGGTGATGCTAACCCACTCCAGACTATGCATCCTTTCTCCTTTAGGGGAGCAAGACCAAGGGGTGTAATTCCCAGCATTAATGTGCCCCTCTTCTACCCTTTCAACAGGAAGACCTGGTCCAGGTGAAGGTTAATGTGTACTGTGAGGTGTGTGAATACGTGGTAAAGGAGGTGGTCAAGCTGATTGACAACAACAAGACTGAGGTATGCTGCCTCCTTGCAGAGGGAGGCTGTCCTCCCCTGCTGAGCCAGAATGTCCCAGTGGGAGAGTCCAGTGGAACAGGGGGCTTGACTGGTGTTTGACACGAACCTGGGAACATGTACAGCCATATCCCCCTCCTGTAGAACATAGTTCCCACCAGGGATCCCTCCAGGTAGGGTGTGAGGAGGCCACCTTGCCCTGTTTTGTGGCTCTGGTCCTCTCGAGCGAGGGAGGAAGTAGCATCCCACTGTTG
>CAUYON010016219.1:0-13029 GCA_963573935.1 Arctocebus calabarensis | reverse complement strand
GGAACTTTTTTATATTAGCACATTTCCCAAATTAATTGATTGATTGACTTTGAGAGAGAGTCTCACTATGTCACCCTTCATCTTTTAAATGATCTTTATAATGATCTTTCACATCCTTTGTTAGGTAAACTCCCAAATATTTCACCTTCTTTGGCACCACTGTAAAAGTCTCCATCTTTTTTAAGGCTGCATAATATTCCATGGTGTACATATACCATAATTTATTAATCCATTCATGGGTCAATGGGCACTTGGGCTTCTTCCATGACTTACCAATTATGAATTGGGCTGCAATAAACATTCTGTTGCAAATGTCGTTGTTAAAAAGTGATTTTTAGTCCTCTGGATATATAGCTAAGAGAGGAATTGAAGGATCAAATGACAAGTCTATTTTTAGATCCCTAAGTGATCTCCAAACTTCTTTCCAAAAGAAGCATATTAGTTTGCATTCCCACCAGCAGTGCAGAAGTGTTCCCTTTTCTCCACATCCACACCAACATCTCTGGCTTTGGGATTTTGTGATGTGGGCTAATCTTACTGGTGATAGATGATATCTCAAAGTGGTTTTGATTTGCATTTCTCTGATGATTAAGGATGATGAGCAGTTTTTCATGTGTCTGTAGGCCGTGAGCCTGTCTTCTTCAGAGAAGTTTCTCTTCAAGTTCCTTGCCCACACTGAGATGGGATCACTTGTTCTTTTCTTGCTAATACGTTTGAGTTCTCTGTGGATTCTGGTTATTAATCCTTTGTCAGAGATATAACCTGCAAATATCTTCTGCCATTCTGAGGGCTGTCTGCTTGCTTTACTTACTGTGTTCTTGGCTGTGAGAAGTTTTTAGTTTGATCAGATCCCAGAAATGTATTTTTGGTGTTGCTTCAATTGCCTGGGGTGGGGGGGGCGGTCTTCCTCATAAAATATTCTCCCAGACCGATTGCTTCAAGTGTTTTCCCTGCACTCTCTTCTAGTATTTTTATAGTTTCATGTCTTAAGTTTAAATCTTTTATCCAGTGAGAGTCTATCTTAGTTAATGGTGAGAGGTGTGGGTCCAGTTTCAGTCTCCTACAGGTCGCCAGCCAGTTCACCCAGCACCATTTGTTAAATAGGGAGTCTTTTCCTCACTGAATGTTTTTAATTGGCTTATCAAAAGTCAAATGACAGTAAAGCAGGGGTCATCTCTTGGTTCTCTATTCTGTTCCATACATCTACCTCTCTGTTTTTGTGCCAGTACCATGCTGTTTTGATCACTATCAATTTATAGTATAATCTGAGGTCTGATAGTGTGATTCCTCCTACTTTATTTTTATTTCTGAGTAATGTCTTGGCGATTCGAGGTTTTTTTCTAATTTCATAGAAAATGAAGTATTATTTTTCGAGGTCTTTATAGTATGACGGTGATGCTTTAATAGAAATTGCATTAAAGTTGTATATTGCTTTAGGTAGTATGGACATTTTAACAATGTTGATTCTTCCCAGCCATGAGCATGCTATCTTTTTTCATTTGTTAAGATCTTCAGCTATTTCTTTTCTTAGAGTTTTATAGTTCTCTTTATGATGATCTTTCACGTCCTTTGTTAGGTAAACTCCCAAATATTTCACCTTCTTTGGCACTACTGTAAAGGAATAGAGTCCTTGACTGTTTTTCCAGCTTGACTATTGTTGGTATATATAAAGGCTACATATCTGTGCGTATTGAATTTGTAACCTGAGACATTGCTATATTCCTTGATCACTTCTAAGAGTTTTGTAGTTGAATCCCTGGGGTTTTCCAGATATACAATCATATCATCTGTGAAGAGTGAAAGTTTGATCTCCTCCGATCCCCACATAGATCTCCTTTTTTTACCTGGTTGTGATGGCTAAAACCTCCATTATAATGTTAAAAAGCAGTGCAGACAATGGGCAATCTTGCCTGGTTCCTGATCTGCATGGAAATGATTTCAATTTAACTCCATTCAGTATGATATTGGCTGTGGGTTTGCTGTAGATGGCCTCTATCAGTTTAAGAAATGTCCCTTCTATACCCATTTTCTTAAGTGTTCTGATTATGAAAGGATGTTGGGTATTACCAAAAGCTTTTTCTGCATCAATTGAGAGAATCATATGGTCTTTGTTTTTTATTTTGTTTATGTGCTGAATTACATTTATAGATTTGCATATATTGAACCAGCCTTAAGAACCTGGGATAAAACCCACTTGGTCATGGTGTATAATTTGTTGATATGTTGCTGGATTCTGTTTGCTAGGATCTTATTGAATATGTTTGCATCAATATTCATTAAAGATATTGGTCTATAATTTCCTTTTCTTGTTGGGTCTTTTCCTGGTTTGAAGATCAAGGTGATGTTTGCTTCATAGAATGTATTGGGTTGTATTTCTTCTTTTTCTATATTTTTGAAAAGGTTAAGTAATATAGCTACTAGTTCCTCCTTAAAGGTTTGGTAGAATTCTGATATGAAGCCATCTGGTCCTAGACTTTACTTTTTAGGGAGATTTTGGATAGTTTAGGCTATTTCAGATCTTGATATTGGCTTGTTCAACATTGCCACTTCATTCTGGCTAAGTCTAGGAAGGTGGCATGCTTCCAAGTATTCATCTATTTCCTTCAGATTTTTGTATTTCTGAGAATAGAGTTTCTTGTAATATTCATTAAAGATTTTTTGAATTTCTGAGGAGTCTGTTGTTATTTCATCTTTGTCATTTCTGATTGATGAAATTATAGATTTTACTTTTTCTATTTCTGGTTAGGTTAGCCAAAGGTTTATCTATTTTATTGACCTTTTCAAAAAACCAACTTTTTGATTTATTGGTATGTTGTATAACCCTTTTGTTTTCAATTTCATTTAATTCTACTCTAATTTTGGTTATTTCTTTTCTTCTGCTAGGTTTGGGTTTGGAATGTTCTTCCTTTTCCAGTTGCTTGAGATGTCCCATTGAGTTATTGACTTCCTCTCTTTTCGTTCTCTTGAGGAAGGCTTGCAATGCTATAAATTTCTCTGGTAGGACTGCCTACGTGGTATCCCAGAGGTTCTGGTAATTCATGTTTTCATTATCATTTTGTTCCAAAAATTTGGTAATTTCCTTCTTAATCTCTTCTGTGACTGAGCTATTGTTCAGGACAAAGTTATTTAGTTTCCATGTTTTTGTATGAGTATGTAGATACCTCGTGTTATTGAGTTCAAATTTTATTCCATGGTGGTCCAAGAAGATGCAAGGAATAATTTCTATTCTTTTAAATTTGTGAGGTTAGACTTGTGACCTAAGATATGATCAATTTTGGAGGATGTTCCATGGCCTGATGAGAAGAATGTGTATTCAGTTTTGTTAAGATGGGATGTTCCATAGATGTCTGTTAAATGCAATTGTTGAATGATTAAGTTTGAGTCTGAAATTTCTTTGCTTAGTTTCTTGTTGGAGGATCTATCCAGCACTGCCAAAGGGGCTTTAAAATCTCAGACTATTCTGTGGCGAAGGAAATCAAGTTGTTCATGTCTGTTAGAGTCTGTCTTATAAATTGAGGCACATTCTTGTTGGGTGCATAAATGTTAATAATTGAAATCTCCACATGTTGAGTGTTACCCTTAACAAATCTGAAGTGACCATCCTTATCTTTCCTTACTTTTGTTGGTTTAAAGCCTATTGTATCTGCAAATAAAATTGCAACATCTGCTTTTTTTCTGATTGCCATTTGCCTGAATTATAGATGACCATTTCTTCACCCCAAGTCTATATTTATCTTTATAGGTAAGATGAGATTCTTGTATTCAACAGATATCTGGCCTGAGTTTTTGTATCCAGTCAGCCAACCTGTGTCTCTTTAGAGGACAATTTAAGCCATTCACATTAATTGAGAATATTAATAAGCATGGTAATATTTGGGGTATTGAGTTTTTTGAAAGTCCAGTGGACATTTTTAATCCTTTTCCCACTGAAGAAGTTGGAATTTGATCAAAAGGTTCTGAGTGAGTTTACTTTTGTGCTGGTCATTATGGAGGTCTGAGAACATCCTGGAGAGCTGGTATAGTTATGGCAAATTTCTTCAACATGTGAATGTCAAAAGTGTTTAATTTCTCCATCATAAATGAAACTCAGTTTAGCTGGATACAGGATCCTGGGTTGAAAGTTATTTTGTTTTAGGAGATTAAAGGTTAATGACCATCCTCTTCTAACTTGAAAAGTTTCAGCAGAGAGATCTGCAGTCATTCTAATATTCTTCCCCTTGTAGGGTATGGTTGTCTTACGGCTGGCTGCTTTAAGAATTTTCTCCTTCATATTAACTTTGGCAAAGTTAATTATAATGTGTCTGGGAGATGCCTTATTTGGGTTGAGTTGTGCTGGAGTTCTGAAACTGCTGTCTGAATTTCAGAATCTCTTGGCATGTTTAGGAAGTTCTCCACAATTATCTCTTGGAGTAGAGGATCTCGGCCTTTCAAAGAAACCTTCTCACCTTCAGGAATTCCTATAAGGCAAATATTAGTTTTCTTTGAATGGTTCCAGAACGCTCTGAGAGAATGATCCATTTTTGCTCTTCTCTTTGAGTGTTTGGGAGTGTTCAAATGCCTTGTCTTCAATGTCAGAAATCCTTTCTTCTGCCTCATCCATTCTGTTACTGAGGGATTCTACTGTATTTCTCATATATTTGAGGGCTGCAAGTTCTTGCCTCAATGTGTCAAAATCATTGGTGATTTTGTCTTTGAATTCATTGAATTCTTGAGACAACTTTTGAAATGCTCCTTGAATTTCTGATTCCAACTTTACCTCCATTCTGTTAATCTTATTTTCAAACCAAATTCTGAATTCAATTTCTGACATCTCAGCCATTTGTTTATGAATGAGATCTTCTGGTGTGTTCACCTTGTTGTTCCTTGAGGGAGTTGATCTACTCTGATTATTCATGTTGCTAGAGTTTTTCTGCTGATTCTGCCCAATGATTATTTTTCACTGTTTGGCTACATGAGCAGATAAGGTGAAATTGGATTGAGGGCTCCTGGAGTAGTGATTAACCAGCCCTTTGCCCAAGAGCTGGGACTGGTGACTACAGGTTTTCCCCTACAGCTTTGCAAAGAACCCGTATAGTACTACAGCCTGAGACACTGGGGACCTGGTTGGTGTGGTGGGACTAAGTGACTCTGTCTTATTTTCATCTGGTCTCTGTCCAATTCTAGTGAATCAGTAACTCTGGGTTGAAGTCTCAGCTGTGGAGAAATACAAGCAACTAATACATCCTGCCCACCACGGGCAACAACTTGAAAAGGAAAATCAAATCTTCCCACAACCACACAACCAGGGTAGCACCTTGGACAGTCCTCGGGTGATTGGCCTAGCTCAAGAATTCCAAATCAGTTTTCCCAGTCAGCATCCAGTGTTAAGTGGGAGAGTTCAAAAGGTCTCAAAATGTTCAAAAGATAACAGGGGACTGCTGGCAGTGTGGGTATGACTCACTGTGGTCCTCTGTGGAGTTAGAAGGTCCCATCCAGCAAATGAATTATTCTGGGAAGGTTGATACCTCTTTCCCCACCTAGCACCTCTGTCACACCCAGTCATTGGTAACCCCGCAGGGCTGTGACCCAGTTCCCTCCAATGAGCAGATGCACCAGGGGTTTGTGCCTGCCTAAGTCACCAGGAGATCTATGTCTCCTCGGCCAAACCACCACACTGTGCCACCAGCTGGCAAGGAGAGCTGAAGCTTGACTACCTCAGGTGCTTAATGGAGGTTGGGAAGTTTTGCTCTTTTCCAGCCCCAACCCCATTGATGTTGCTATCACTTATATTCTTGCAGAATTTGTGTTTCTGTCCCAGCTATATTCCCCTGCAGATACTGCTTGAGTTCACAGAAACTGTGACTCAATCCTGCCCTGTGCCGCTGCCACTGCACCAATTCTCACAGAGCTGGTGTCTCTATCTCCACTGCACTCTGTGTTGGAGGGGGCATGGTTAGAGCTCACAAATGGCTCTCAGTTCTTGCCCTTCCCTGGGCTCATGCTACTGGCATGTGTGCTTTTATCCCAGCTGTACTCCCCTGGGGGCCAGTTGCATCTTGGGCTCATGTGAGCAGCAATTATGACTCAGCTCTACCCTGGGAGTGTGTTGCCTCTCTGCACGTAGATTCCATTCTCTGTCCCTGCCAAGCCTTGCCTGGGCAGGTATTGCCTTAGGTGTATCCTTTGCTCACCAGGCCTGTGTTTCCATCTCAGATCTGTTTCACCTATGGCGGCCATTGGAGCAGAGGCCCATCTCCCTCTGCTTGCTAAGAGAGGCGGGAAGTGTTTCTGCAAAACATCTCCAAGGGTGTGAGCCCTATTGTTCCTGCCACTGTGACTGCTGTGCTGCCCTGCAACACTGTCTCGCCCTTTCCCATATGGCTCCCTTGCTCCACAGTCCCCACTTTACACCTGAGCTGCCAATTCAGCACAGACTTGTAACAGCCCATGCCCTGTCCACATCTTTTGGAAAAATGCCCAAGAATCTGGACTCCATGGGAGACAGGCTTCCAAACCATGGGGTGAGAGTGGAGGGAAGTGGTGGGAGTTCAGAATTGCAGGTAGCTTATATGTTCAGTTTTATGCCTGGTGGGAGAGTGCCCTGGTACACTAGTGGGTCCTCTCTGGGGAAAGAGTTCTGGTTTTTAGAGGCTCTCTCCCATGGGCTAAAATAGGAGGAGATCTGAACTCTGCTTGCTTGTTTGTAGAAAGCATACTGCAAGCCATTCTCACGGGGGAGGGTACTCCCATTGGCTTGGCAGATGGGAGTACCCTCAAATAGGATTTTGAACCTATTATTTGTTTCCTTGGGGTCATAGTTCTCCTCAGCAGTGGTGATGTGCAATCTTCAATATTCTCTCTTGGCTCAGCTCCAAACCATCAGCTTACTTGCTAAACTGCCTTTTAACTCTCCTTCTGGATGGGAGCCTCTGTGTAAAGCTGGCTCCAGTCAGCCATCTTGCCTCCTCCCCCTGCTTCGTTTTTGTTTTTGTTTCTTTAGCAGGCTTGGGCCATTTTAGAACCTACCAGCCCTGGTGCATGTGGCTGGTGCCCTAACCACTGACCTACCGGTGCTGAGCCCCTAGATTTATTTTTTAATTTTCACATGTATATCTTGAATAAGAAGGCCTGATTCTTTCTGACATTGATCCATGTGTTTCGGGTTGGAAATGAAAGTGTCAGGTTCCAGTTCTATAGCCAGCAGGCTAAAATGATATTGTGAAGTAAAATAGTTGCTGAGCCCAAGAATTTAAGAGGAGCTTCTCCTGTGTTCCTGTCAGAGGCTGCTGACAAGTTTGTCTGGTTTTGCTGTGGTAGGTTTCAGGTCTGTCTATTACAATCGAAGCATAGACCTTTGGAACTAGAAGGCACATGTGTGATGGGTGATGCTTAGTCTTCATCTAATAGATAAGAAAAATGCATGCCAAACAGGGAATGTTTAACAGGAATTTTTTTTTCTTTTTTGAGACTGGACCTCACTCTGTCACCCAGGCTGGCATGCAGTGGCCCAGTTATAGCTCACTGTAGCCTCAAACTCCTAGGCTTAAGTGATGCCTTTGCTTCAGGCTCCAGAGTAACTATGACTACTGGTGCATGCCACCAGGTAATATGTATTTTTTAACTTTTGTAGAGATGGGGTCTTGCTATATTGCCCAGGTTGGTCTCAAACTTCTGGCCTCAAATAATTCTCCCACCTTGGCCTCCCAAAGCACTGGGATTACAAGTGTGAGCCACCATGCCCAGCCTTTTTTGTTTTTAAAACCATTTTTAAATCAAGTTTACATTAACAATATTTATGTCCTGCTAATGACAGGATCTCAAAATTTGTTATGATTGCTGTATCTACATGATGGAAAAATCAAGGCAAAACTCTAGTTTGCTCTTCCAAAAAGACTGGAAAAATGTGGAGCAAAACATAGGACAGTGGGTGGCACCTGTGGCTAAATGATTAGGGCACTGGCCCCATATACCGAGGGTGATGGGTTTGAACCCGGCCCCAGTCAAACTGTAGAAAAAAAAAAGAGCTACACATTGTGGTAGGCTCCTGTAGTCCTAGCTACTCAGGAGACTGAGGCAAGAGAATCACCTAAGCCCAAGAGCTGGAGATTACTGTGAGCTATGATGCCACAGCACTCTACCAAGTGTGACAAAGTGAGACTCTGTCTCTAAATAAATAAATAAATAAATAAATAAATAAATAAAACATAGGACCAGAAGACCTGGATCTCAGGTTTACGCTTATAATCCTAGCACTCTTGGAGGCTGTCAGGAGGATTGATTGAGGCCAAGACCTCAAGACCAGTATGAGGAAGAGTCTGACCTATTTGTACTAAAAACAGAAAAATTTAGCTGAACATGATGGCAGGTACTTGCAGTCTCAGCTACTTGGGAGGCTGAAGAAGAGGATTACTTGAACCTAGGAGTTAGAGGTTGCTATCAGCTATGACGATAGCACTGCACTATATAGCCTGGGCAACAGAGTGAGACTACACCTCAAAAAACAAGACAAAACAATACCACAAAAAGCCAAAAACCAAAACTGAACAAAAAGATAGATCTGATTCACCAACCTTCATATTAGTAAAACACATTATTTGATTTCACGAAGAATGTGCTGATGGCTTTATCATGAAATCCTACCACAAAAACTTTTTTTTTTAAAGAAGAGTCTAGCTATATCACCCAGGGTGGAGTGCAGTGGCTATTCACAGGCACCATGATAACACACTACAGCCTCCTGGGCTTGAGTAATCCTCCTTCCTCAGCCTCCTGGGACCATAGACCCATACCACCAGGCTTGTTTTGGGACCCTCTTTTTCATTTTGTAAGTCTGTCAACCAATAAGTGATCTTAATTCAAATACATTTTAAAAAGCTGAAAAGAAGAAATCAGATTCAAAGATTATCAAAATAAGATTTAAAGATGCTTGGAAGTGATCTTCATCCAGCCTCTGTGAGCATTTCTGAGGGCTCTGTCCTTCCAGTAAAAACCCTGCATTAACTCATGTTTAATACATTTTTGAATAATGAAATAAGCTAATTGTATTGAGTTCAGTTTGATACATCTATCCTTCTTAATTACACACCTGTCATTCTCCAGCTATAGTGATATTAAATTATGTTTCTATGAGAAAGACATAAGCAGTAAATGTTTCTTTTGAAAAATTCAAATCATTTAAAAAACATACACATGGGGCAGCATCTGTGGCTCAGTGGTTAGGGCGCTGGCCCCATATACTGAGAGTGGTGGGTTAAAATCTGGCCCCATCCAAACTGCAACAAAAAAATAGCCAGGTGTTGTGGCAGGCACCTGTAGTCCCAGCTACTCAGGAGGCTGAGGCAAGAGAATCGCCTAAGTCCAGGAGTTGGAGGTTGCTGTGAGCTGTGTGATGCCATGGCACTCTACCGAGGGCAATAAAGTTAAGACTTTGTCTCTACAAGAAAAAAAATACACATATATATATATGTGTATATATATATGTACATGTGATAGTTAAAGTATACAAATCAAAATAGGGATACAGTTTTATGACACCAAAGTCTGCTATTCCAAATTCAGAGGCCATTTATGTCCTTTTAAAAAATTATGTGATATTTAAGAATGATGATCAGTACCTAAATTATCATTATAAACAAATGTAAGCCAGCCATGCTAAATTTTTCTTTGATAATTAATTTTAGTCTTTCTATTTAGGAGTGCATTATTTCTGCTAATTAAAAAAATATCCTATTTGGCGGCACCTGTGGCTCAAGGAGTAGGGCACCAGCCCCATATACTGGGAGTGGTGGGTTCAAACCAGGCCTCGGCCAAAAACTGCCAAAAAAAAAAAAGTCCTTACCATTATAAAATTAAGAACAAATTCCAAATTTGGGTAGCAGCTCAAGTAAAAGAACAGACCTGCTAAATGGTCCCAAATATGAAATCTAAATTTTAAATAAAACTTTTGTCTAAAACTAATGTAACACATAAGACAACTTGTTATATCATTCAGCCCTTACAGAAAGTCTTTAATTTATTTATTTATTTATTTTTTGCAGTTTTTGGCCAGGGCTGGGTTTGAACCACCATCTCCATATGGGGCCGGCACCCTATTCCTTTGAGCCACAGGTACCGCCCCAGAAAGACTTTTTAAAAAATTGAAATGCTCCAGGTACGGTGGCTCACACCTGTAATTTTAGCCTCTGGGAGGCCAAGGTGGGTGGATTGCCTGAACTCAGGAGTTCGAGATCAGCTTGAGCAAGAGCAAGACCCTGTCTCTAAAAAATAGCTGGGTGTTGTGGTGGGTGCCTATAGTCCCAGCTACTTGGGAGCCTGAGCAAGAGAAACGCTTGAGCCCAAGATTTTGAGGTTGCTGTGAGCTATGATGCCACCGCAGTCTACTGAGGGCAACAAAGTTAGACTCTGTCTGAAAAAAAAAAATTGGATTTTTTGAAGGATTATTATTTAAGGATGATGTTTTGAAGAAGAATGTATTTTCTTTTAACTTTCTGTATTTGAAAGAGTGAAATAGAAATAACAATATTAAACACATTTCAAAAATCACATAGGTCTCTTCCCGTATACAATAACTTTCTTAGTAAATGAATAATAAGTAATTTCTTAAAAAAAGAGGCCTCAACATATAACATGTCCCTCACCCCCATCCACAAATGTTCTCATAAACATTCTGAATAAGAGAAGAGGTCTGCACAGAGGCGATTCTCTTGCCTCAGCCTCCTGAGTAACACAGAGAACACAAAACACAAAACACAGAGAACACAAAATCACTTATGTGTTTGCTTATGTTTCATCTTTTAGGCCCTTTCATTTATGATCTGCTTTTTGTTCCTGGTCTCCGTAACAGGCTTCGTGGATTTTATTTAAAAAGTAGTAGATAGGCCAGGAACAGTGGCTTACGCCTGTAATCCCAGCCCTCTGAGAGGCCAAGGCAGTGGATTGCCTGAGCTCACAGGTTTGAGACCAGCCTGAGCTAGCGTAAGACCCTGCCTCTAAAAATAGCTGGGCATTGTGGCGGGTGCCAGTAGTCCCAGCTACTCAGGAGGCTGAAGCAAGAGAATCGCTTGAGCCCAAGAGTCTGAGGTTGCCGTGAGCTGTGACGCCACCGCCCTCTATCAGGGGCAACAAAGTGAGACTCTGTCTCATAAAAAAAAAAAAGGTAGCAGATAAACTTGTGAAATTAGAGATTTGACTTTAAAAAATTGATTTTTAAAAACACTTTCCTACTCAGATTTTTGTTTCAATACCCTTTTTATAAAATGACAAACCCCAACTTTGAAACATTATAAAACAGTACTATAGAAGAGTGTGGGTTCAAGCAATGGGACCATAAACATGGTTGTAGTTTAAAGGAAAAAAGATAGTTTAAAATTTCATTTTTTTACTATACATATCTACTTTCTATCTTGAAATATAGTTATTTACTGTATAAACAATAGGCTAAATTTTTTCTTTTCTTTCTTTTCTTTCTTGTTCAATAGAACAAGAAAAGGTCTGGTTCTGTTGCCCTGGCTAGAGTGCAGTGGTGTCTTCATAACTTCCTGGAGCCTTGAATTCCTGGGTTCAAGTGATCCTCTTGCCTCAGGCTCCTGAATAATGAGGACTGCAGGTGCAGCCCACCAGGCCTGGCTAATTTTTCTACTTTTTTGTAGAGATGGGGTCTCACTCTTGCTCAGGTTGATGTTGAACTCCTGGCCTCAAGTGATCCTCTGACACTGGTCTCCCAAAGTGCTAGAATCGCAGGTGTGAGTCCCTGTACATGGCCCAATAGCAAAAGCTTTATGAAGTTTGCTATTACATATCATCATCTATTGAGTAGAAACACAATAGTTTAGATAATAGTATAGAAGATCATGTTTTTTCTATTTCTACAATAACAGCTGAAACCTTCCAAATGAGAAAATGTTGGCAAGTTCTAGGTCTCTATAAATTTCCATGATCTGACTGTTTGTGTAGAGTCAGAGGAATTGGACCATTACCTTTCTTCTCATAGTAACTTCTGGGTTTGTTGTTCGACAGACTAATGGGCCACATCATTGGCAGCTTCAGTACAGCCCTCCAGAACTGTTCTTTTTTTTTTTTTTTTTTGAGACAGAGTCCCATTTTGTTTCCCTTGGTAGAGGGCTGTGGCAACACAGCTCACAGCAACCTCAAACTCTTGGGCTCCATCAATTCTCTTGCCTCAACCCGCCAAGTAGCTGGGACTATAGGTCCAGGACTGTTCTTGGAAGGAATTGGCTCTTATTTATATATGGTTCTTTATACAAGTCTATCTTTATTTGTAAAAAATAATATGCAACCAAAGCTAATTGATTTTTAAAATAAAAGTTTATTTAGTGATAATATATATTTTATAATAAAATTATAGTAAAATACTGACATTTGATAGTTTAAACAAAAAACACTTCATGTAAAAATCATGTCATAGCATGTAAAATTTATCTGTAAAATTCATAGTTCACAGAAGTATATATATGGTTCTTAAGCTTTGGGTCCCTTAAACCATTGTTACCAGAGTGCTGCAAAGCCTAATGGGTTACATGGATATAAGAGTTGATGAGAAAAACAGTTATAATACAGTAGGATCATGTTTTATTTTTTAAAATGAAAATGAAATGTGTAACAAATAATCCATGTGTATGTGTGTACACACAGAGAGAGAACAGTTATGCACCAAATACCAGTACAACTTAGTGCTGAAAAACTTGGGTTTTGGAGCCATGCAGACCTGAGTTCAACTCCCAGCCCCAGCAGTTAATCTCCCTCTTTTATGACTCACAAAATGTTTTCTCCATCAACCGAGAAGACTTACAAACAATGTATGGTAGAGGTTTCAAAGTGCTTAAAACTGTGCATTCACAAACTGTCAGTACACACCCTCATGCTCTTCCAACTGTACTTACGAGTTTTTTTTTTTTTTTTTTTTTTTGTAAGACAGAATTTATTCACAGAAAAGAAAGAAAAGAATACAGAAAACATTAAGGCATCTGTTAGAGGGAGAAAATTCTAGTGGGGAGAGAGTAGCTCTCTCCGTTTCTCTCCCAGTCTTTCCCC
>CAUYON010016217.1:0-33378 GCA_963573935.1 Arctocebus calabarensis | reverse complement strand
GGGCTGGATGACAGGCAAGGAGGGGGACCTCCAACCCCCACCAGAGGCTCCAATAGCCAAAAAGGCTGGACAACTGCCGAGGAGACACCTGTGCCTTGGTGTCTCCTTCACTTTACACTTGGGACTAAATGTGGAACCCCTATTTCCTATGTCTAGGTCAATTTCTTGTGAATTTCCTAAGCCTCATTTCCATGAATGGACTATATCCATTCATTGATACATTCATTCACCTTGCCCCTGGGTGCAGAAGGGACTGTATTCATTTGTTTCCTGGCCAAGGAACCCATATACCTATATATACCCTGAGACTAAAGGCCTAAAGGAGGAGACGGGGAAAGACCAGGAGAGAAACGGAGAGAGCTTCTCTCTCCCCACTTGAATTCTCTCCCTCTACCAGGAGTTTTAGTGTTTTCTGTATTCTTTTCTGTAAATAAATTCTGTCTTACCACTGGGGAGTGAGGAGGGGAAATAATGTAATGAAGAATAATAAAATACATGTATTTAAAAACAAAAACAAAAACAAAATAGTCTTGTCTATCTCACATAAGAAAATTAAATTAATTATGGGCAAAAGTATACAGTGAACATAAAATAACCAAAACTAGACTAAAAACCAAACATCTTTTGTTTTGGATACTTTCTGTCCCTAAAATTCCTTCCTCTTCCATCTACCTGCAGATATCAGGTTATCTTCATCTATTTTCAGAAATATTTCATTATTAATTCTCTCTTCCCATTACCCCCATGGAGTCATGAACATAAACATCACCTGCTATTCCAGCCTCTTAGTTCACAGATCAAAAAAATTGCAGAGGCAAGATTAGAATTCAGGTCTCTATGCTCTTGGTCCATTAACAGCTATCCTATATCATTTATTTGTAAATGTTTGCAAATGTTTCATTGTTAATTTTTTAAAATGGGTTATTGTACTGTATTCTTGAAAATCTCTAAGATTTTAAGTTTTCTCATCACAAAAAAATGTTAAGTATATAAAGCAATGCGTATGTTAATTGGCTCAACTTACCCATTCCATAACACATACATATCTTAAAACATCATGTACATGATAAATATTGCCTAATTATCAATTTTTTTAAAAGCAAATTAATTTTTCAAGAGCAAGGTTTGTCTCCCAAAACTCACTTTAAACAGCTTGAAGGAAAAAGAACAAACTTGTTTTATACTAATTTAAAATAAGACTTGCCAAGAAAAGGAACCTATAAATTGATGTGAATAATCATTACTATTTTAAATTAACCTTTTAATTTTAATTTTTTATTTATTAAATTATAGCTGTATACATTAGTCAATCATGGGGTACAGTGTGCGGGCTTCATATACAATCTGAAATATTTTCATCCAACTGTTCAACATAACCTTCATGAAATTTTCTTGTTTATTATGTGAAAACATTTGTGTTCTGCATTTAATAGGTTTCACCTGTCCCTTCTAAGACTGAATATATAAATATATGATAAAAACCAGCTTTTTAATGCCTCCCTTTCCACTATCATAGATTTTACATTCCTAGAAGGAGAGAAAGCAAATTAGGGAAGAACTGAAGAAATTAGGAAACAATACTAAAAATGGTAAAAATGAATTCAGACATTTCTCTTTTATTCTTTCTGAAAGATCTATTTTAAAGTTCTTATTTATACCATCAGGTAACAATGACTTTAAAGACCAAATATATTTTTAACTGTTTTAAATGTTGCATGAAAGAAGCTGGCTACTTAAAGGGTTCAGCTGCTGAACAAAATACTAAATATAGTTAGTGAATTCAGTTTAAGGAGCTCCACAGAAAATTCAAAACTGCAAATGAATCTATGACTGGGTATTAAAACAGATGAAGAAAAATTACATTATCTGCCATTTTATACCCAAGAACAAAGAGACAGCAAAACAGTAAAGTAAGAAAGAAAATGGAAGAGAGAAAAGAGAAAAAGAAGTATTGTGGTACAGAGGAATACTGGCCAATAAATTTGGGGCTCAATTTCTAATTCCTGTGTGGACAGTTAATTTTATGAGTCAATTTGGGTAGGCTATGGTACCCAGCTGTTTAGTCAAACACCAGTCTGGACGTTGCCTTGGAAGTATTTTTTAGATGTGATTAGCTTTTAAATCAGTAAGCTTTGATAATACATATTACCCTCCATAAAGTTGGTATGCCTCATCTAATCAATTAAAGGCCTTGAGAAACTCCCAAAACTGGTGCTTCCCCCAAATGAAGCAGTTTGTCTCAAAACTGCAACATAGAAACCCTGTCTTGAGTTTCCAGCCTGTAGGTTTCAGACTCATCAACTATTCCCTTATTCTCTAGCCTGCTGGCCTACTCTACATACTTTGGACTTGCTGGCTCCCACAACTGCACGATCCAATTCCTATAAATACAGATCGGTATAAAACAATCTAATTTATTCTCTCTCTCTCATAGCCTATTGGACTACAGGTTGTTTCTCTGGAGAACCCTGAATAATATACTACTCTGAGACTTTCAGAGCAAAACCAGAAAAATGTAATAGTAAAAAAGTGATTTTAGAGGTCCCTTAATCTATTTTCCCATGCAATGCAGGAATCTCCTTGACACCACTCCTGAATAGTCAACCACATTTCCACACCTAAAAGAAGAGCTTATTAGCTCTCTCTCTCTCTCTTCCCCCTTCTCTCTTTCACATACACACAAAACCTACTTCTTTTTACATGGCTTCCATTACTGGAAAATTCTCTAACTGGAGGAAAAAAATATACATATGTGTAATTTTCAACCACCCAGCCAACCCTAGTTCTATCTTCTAGAACTACAAATGAACTACAAACAAGTCCTGTTCCTAGGTATATCCCACACAGTTCAGACATAGACTGGTAAGCAGAATAATGGCTCCCTAAAATGTCCATATGCTAATCTCTAGAATCTGTGACTATTACCTTCTAAGGCAAAAGGGATGTTCATTTAAAGTAAGAATTTTGAGATGGGGGATTACCTGCATTATCATGATGGGCCCAATGTAATCACAAGTGTACTTATAAATGAAAGAGGGAGGCAAGAGTATCAGTTTCAGAGTGACACAGTATGGGAAAGACTTTACCAGTCCCTGTTGGCTCTAGAAATGGAGAAGGGGCCATGTCAAAGAACACACACAGTCTCTAGAAGCTGAAAAAGGCAAGGAAGGGAAGGGATTCTTCTCAGAGTCTCCCCAGAAAGAAGGTAGCCCTGTCAATACCTTGAGATTTAGCCCAATGAAGCCTATTTTCAAACTTCTAACCTCCAGTACTAAATTTGTTTTGCTTCAAGTCACTAAATTTATAGTAACCTGTTATAACAGCAATATAAAACTAAAAAAAAATTGTTAATATTTAAAAAATCAGCTAAATACAAAAACTAAAATATAAGTAAATTAAAATGGAATACAATTTGATGGGACAGAAACACATTTTATAAATTAGACTTTTTAACATTTCTGACCACCTTTGTGCCAATGGCCTAGCAGTATTCTCCATTCCATGTCCACCCAACTTCCCAACTTTTGGGGAAAGTTTAATTTCACCAGATCAACTAGAATAGGATGAAACATTCTTAGTTTATTCTCAAATGTGATAGATTTGTCTCCTCATATACCTTCCTCTGGGTGAGAAAAAAGCCCTTCTATAACTTTGGATTTGAGGCATATTAATAAACTGTTAACAAGTCTCATAGTGAGAGAAATACTAAGTGTATCACTGTGTACATGGAACTGTATTTAGTTATTGAGATACTTTAATAACAGAACTGCTATTTCACTTGCCTCATGAAAACTGTTACTATTTGTCTGGTTATAAGCTTTTACTTGAAAAATATTTTCTGACATTTGTGTACGTTACGTATAAGGATTCATGAGCAAGTTTTAAATCAAGATGGACATTTGAATAAAACACTGTTTAATAAAAGGGCAATATGAAGAGAGAACTATTCCAGATAAAAACTTTTCAAATATTTGGACCCTAGCATTGTATTTTCACTTAGTTCCACTTCTCCAAAGTATATCCAGTTCCTCAGGCATTTTTCTATGTGAGAGAGTTTTTGGCATCATACCCATCTTTCTCACCACCCTCTCATCCTTTGGATGTATCTACTTTGTCAATATCTTTTTAAGATGTGTTCAGAACCAAACAAAATGCTGCAAACGTGATCTAAAAAACACAGAGTTAAATTCCTTATTCCAGAGATCTTACTCTGAATAATTCAACTAGGGCCTGTAGACTATTATGTCATATCTATGCAGCTGACTTTATTGAGCTAAAGTACAGAATTTACATGTGCTCCTATTACATTTCAATACACTGGTTCAAATAATCAGGCACAGGTTGAAAACAAAGCACCCTTTGGGCAGAAGTATTCAATTAGCTATAAATCTATCTGACTGTACTATCTCTCAGTTCACATTTCTTTATGTTGTCCACAGAATATCATGAGAGAGTCTGACAATGTGCTTTTCTGAACTCAAGATATGATTATTATGGCAGCCCCCTATCATGCAATCCTATCAAAAAGGAAATGAAGTCAGTCTGGCAAGTCACTTAAGTAGAGTCTCAGTTTCCTCATTTATAAAGAAAGGAAGTTGGACCAGATCCCTCTGAGCTATAAAATTCTATGATTCTAAAGAGATTTTTATCAGGTAGTAGAAAGATACTGAAATAAATAGTGAAGGAAAGTGAAATAAATAGTGAAGGAAAGTTAAGCCACGTGGGAGAGGCACCTTGTCATTGAATAAATGAGGAGGGTGAAGGAGTGTCTGTAATCCCACACTGATAATCCATACACCAGAGGGGACATTATCTTGTTTCTCCTTTCAAATAAAGTAGAGCCCAATTCAGACTTTACCAATTATTAACTTGTGATCAGTCAGACAGGTTCTGGAATAAAGCTTAACACTGTGGCGACAGTGAAAAAAGAAACTTGATAAGCAAATGAATAATGAAACAATTATTTTTAAACTCGTTAGAAATATTTCATTACATTCAACCACTGAAACTGTGAATAGTTCTTAGTCATTATAAAAGACACTTACATAACTTTGGCTATAGTTATTTCATACATTTTAAAACAGTAAGGCTAAATTTTAAGGACACATATTCTATTAGCCATACTTTTCCAATGTTCAGGCTAGCATTCTTTTTCCTTACCAAGGTATTTTAGGGTATTCATAGTGTTTTTTAAAAAGTGGATTTAAGCAAAATAAACAAAAATGTACTTCTACATAGTATTTGGGTTCTCTCCAGAATTTATCTCATGCTCATGCAGTCTAAAGCCATTTCCTTTTCCCTAAGCCAATAAATTCCAACAATTTTGTTGCTGTTTTTGTATTTTCTTAAACGAAACTAGACCACTAACCCAACACAGTAGTTTTTGTCTAAAGCAGACCAAAAAAACTACATTTTAGGTTGGGTGTGGTATGGCACACCTATAATCTTAGCATCCTGAGAGGCTAAGGCATCTTTACTAAAAAAACTAGCCAAGCATGGTGGCACATGCCTGTAGTTCCTGCTACTCCACAGGCTGAAGCAAGAGGATCATTTGAGCCCAGGAGTCTGAGGTTTCCATGAGCTCTAACTCTATAGCACTCTAGCCTGGGGCAACAGGCCTCAAAAAAAAAAAAAAAAAAAAAAAAAAGCCTCATGTGTAGGCCAGAGATTCTGCAGTGTGCCAAGACCCACTTATATGTGAAGAATGGGTTGTTGGTGGGTCATAAGATACGGGAGCACACCCAGGCTTTCCAAGGCTGCTCAAGCCACTATCTAGGACTCTAAAAGAATGCTCAGGAAGGGCACTCGGCCAATGGTACCAACGCAACCTTGTGGTTCCCTATCCAAGAAGATTGAGCTGCTGGTAAAGTTACTAGCTCTCTACATTGCTTGGCTATGAGAGCATGAGATTATATAATAATGATCATATTTATAAGTTATTTGATATTCTGTAGTTCTCTGAGATTAAAATACCAATTATAACATGTTGTATTTCTTTATTTTAAAACATTTGACTTTCAAAGACATTTTTCAAGATTACATAATGAATCAAAATAAGGACTATTTATATTTTTATCCCATAATACTAAGTGGTGTACATTACTTCCATGTTATAAAAAAGGAAAACTAAAAGGGACTCCTAGAGACTAAGTTATCTAAGGTCACAGAGTGTCAATGAAAAGCAAAGTTTTCATAGGAAATTATATGATCCCAAATCCATGTTACTTCTACTCCTACAGACTGCCACCCCCAAAAATAGATCAGACTCTATCTGCAAGGAGCTCACAGCCCAGGGCTCTATGCAATTAATAAGTCACAAAGTAAAGGGTATAATGTCAGTACAGTATACAAGAGGAACATAGTCATATATTTCTTAGGTAATGAAGCAAAAAAAGATGTATTTAAAAGGAAAATGTAAAGTATCACAAGAAAGGCAAAGTTTAGGTAAGAAAAAGATTAAGAAAAACTAGAAAGGACATTTAGAAAAGATGATATTCTAGGAAATACCATGCAGAGGTAGGATGAGACATTTCAGGTAGGGAAAAGAACATGACAAAGATACAGAAATAGGAAAGACAAGGCATACATGTATAAAGAGTTTCAAACCATTCAGACCTGTTAAAACAGTGTTTCCTGCATTTTCCTAGTATGAACATGCAGCGTCCCATGAGACTCCTTAGAAAATTCTGATTCAGCAAGTCTGAGATTGGGCCTAGGAATCTTAATTTTTAAAAAGTACCCAAGTTATTTTTATCAGCAGCAAAATGTAATAAGAACTAAGCTAAAAGGGAGAGTTGATAAATGGAAGCCATGAAAATAGAAGCTTAAAATAATAGGCCACAGAATTTGTTCTTATGGCTATAGTCAATTGAGAGCAACATTAACATCTTAAGCTTCATTTAGGTTACCCTGGTAGTGGAAGGAAGGAAGGAAAAGATGAGAGAGGAGATAGGAGACCAGGTTTCAGAATACTGCACAGTTCAGACTAGAGATAATGAAGGCCTGAATAAGGGTAGTAGCAAAATAAATTAAAAGGAAGAAACAGATGTGAGACATATCTTGCATGAAAAATTGCTATCACAGTACAAAATAAAAAATTAAAAAGTCAGAACTTAACCTAATGAGTTCTTCTTTGGAGAACACTGACACCAAAGAATAAAACAAGGAGAAGTTTGAGAAGAAGAGATAATGAGTTAAGCCTTAGCCAGGATTTGAGTAACTAGTGAGATATGCAAACAAGGAGATGCCCGGTAGGCAGCTGGAGAAAGGAAGAGTAAGCCGGCCTAGAGACACAGATGTGAAACTCAGATACAAGCACTTGATGGTAATTGTATCACAAAGCACCCCACACTAGAGACAGAAAAGTATGATGACATAATACCAAGATAATAGTACTCATTTCAAAATGGACTGTGCGTGGGCTGTAATTTTCTTGGCAAGAAAGAAAGCTTTTACCCTAGTCTTTCTAAACTGTTTAAAACATTTCTCAGGTTTGAGAGTGAAAATAAAGAGCAAGCCAGTACTATCTGTAGTGATATCCTTGCACATTGTAATCTTAGAAGCAAACACAAATTGCTTTCAGAGTATAAATCCACAATATTCAGTATAATTTACACATATTTTTTCTACTTTGTACAATAGAAAACAGCAGAAGACAAGTTTTAAACATTTAAAATATGCTGTTAAAAAATGTTCAAACTAATTTCCTAGTGAAGTCAATTTCAAGGTAATTGTGAACAAAACTTACTTTAGACCAGAAATTTAATTTCAACAAGATTAATGAAAAAAAACTCCTTTCTCCTATATTCTTGCTCTCCTACCGTCCAGGACCCTATGACAGTTAGAGAAGGGCAGAGGGCCAGCTGCACGGAGGTTAGCTGCTTTCTATGCCACAAAGCTGCGATACCTGTGAAATATCTCACCAGCCTTTTAGATAGTTTCGGCTTGAGGAAGACAGCTTCTGCAGCATTCAGAATCATAATAGAGACTTCATAGCTATAAAATCCTAAATTCAAAGTTCTGATTCTACTACCTCCTAAGTGATGGGTAAGTGATTTAACCCTGACTATTGATTTACCTACAAAATAGAAATAGTATCCATATCACCTGGTTATTATAGGGATTACATAAACTAAATATTTAGCACTATTAGCAAATGAGAATCTAAGTCATTATAAAGTGGTGTGATAAGCACTTCGATGGCCATAGACAGATTATCACAGAAGGAAGTATCTAGCTCAGCCTGGGTAGAGGGAGGGAAGTGACAGTAGAGCTAAATCTTAAAGGAAAAACAAAAAGTAGCCAAATACAGGAGAGCGCACACTGCAGGCAAGAAACAAGATGGGGGTGGTGGAACTGCGGGGAAGGCATGGGTATGCCAAGAAATTTGATATCTTTAGAAAACATTAACCAGGCTGGGAGCCTGTAGCTCAATGGTTAGTGCACTGGCCACATACACTGAGGCAAGTGGGTTCGAACCTGGCCCAGAACTACTAAATAACAATGACAGCTGCAACAAAGGAATAGCCGGGCGTTGTGGTAGGCGCCTATAGTCCGGATACTTGGGAAGCTGAGGCAAGAGAATAGCTTAAGCCCAGGAGTTTGAAGTTGCTGTGAGCTGTGACATCATAGCACGATACCAAGGGTGATATAGTGAGACTGTCTCAAAAAAAAAAAAAAGAAAAAAGAAAACATTAACCAAAAATAACTCTGGCAATTTCTAGATCTAACATTCATAGTTTTGTCCAATTTATGAGTAAAACAAGGATAATAGTGCATAGTAACATCTATTTTGAAAGACTGTGATGAAAATTAATAAAATATATATTAATATTAAAATTAATGTAAGAGTTTTGGTCTGTGAATGTTTATAGTGGTAATGATAATCATTATGATCTATCAAATCAATTAAACAAATACCAATTTTGTTTAAAAGTTCAATTAAAATCTGAATCATAAAGTCAAAGCATTTAAAAAACATCAAGTCTAATTTAAAAAGTCAAGATTAAAAATTAAAGAGTCAAGATTTAAACAATTTTAAAAGGGCAAATCATCTTATAAGTTACAAATATTACTGACTACAAATCATTTTACAAATCAGTTCAATGAACACTCACTGAGTTTTTACCAAGTAAAGCATACTGTACCAGGTAGGGAAGGAGATACACAAATGAACAAGATATGGGCACTAATTGTTCTTATTATTCAGAAAAAAGGACAAATTATAGATTACCTGGCTAACTCGATTTACTTCCTCCTCTTCTTCCTCAGCTTCCTCTCCAAAGGAAAGTAAACTAAAATTTCTAATCAAAAAAAAAAAAAAGAAAGAAAAGAAAAGAAAAAGGAAAGAAAAAAAAAAGAATATTAGAAAAAATTAGACAAAACTTACAAATATCCTATATTCAAAACAATAGAACAGAATTTACAAGAAGAAATATATTCTGACTGTTTAAAAAGGATAATATTACTTAGTATTCATCAGAAGTATACTAAGGACCTACATTTTTAGTACAATGCCAAGGTTTTAGCCTCAGACTTCCAGTGTTTCACATATTACACTAAATTAATGATCAAAAATCTATCCTGAGCATTACCATTAAATATATTCAGTCAAGCATAACAAAAATAATTAAGCTTTTTATAGTTATCAAAACTAGTAGCAAAATGGAGATTTCTGAAAAACTAATAAATATATAGACCCGAGAGCACTACTAATAGGAAGCAATTAATCTAGCATTTGGCAAAATATGTTCGCAATATTTTAATGTTAATAAGGCACATAAAAAATATCAAAAAATATGTAAGTAATAAATAACTAAAATAGCCAATGGGGAGAAAAAACTAAGTTTGTCTCCTCTGATCCTTCAAACAAAAGAAATCCTAAGTATGATAAAAATAAGTTTTTAAAATTCTATCTCAAATATCAAAAAACCCCCAAAGATTTGGCAACAAAAGAGGTATTCTTTTCCAAACTCTAGATGCAAGCAAGCAATGATCATCACATCATCCCCAATATTTTCAGTAAGAACAAAAACAAAACACACACACACCAAAAACATTTGAGTATACTGTCAAGATTAATCATAGTGATGAAATACTACATATGAATATAGTGACTGACCTTTCACTCAGAGATAAATTGGTCAAAATAAATGAATCAGAGAATAAAAGAAAATCAGATATATAGTCATATAAGAAGTTATTCTGCCACAAGGGATCAACTGTTTAAGTGTTTAGCTCATTTCTGACACTTTTTAAAAGCAGTTTGACTTATTTATTTTGTAGGATATTGAAGAAAGAAACTAAATATGTAGTGAACCTCTACATAACTGGGTGTTTCAAATACTCCTCCTCATTTAATCTTCATAATAACCAGGTGTACTATACTTATTATAACCTCCATTTTTTATGAAGAGGCAACTGAAGCTTAGAAAGATTAATACTCTTGCTTCTTAAACTAGGTTTGGTAGGATTATACCCCAAACTGTCTAAAAAAAAAAATCTAACATATAAATACAGTAATAAAGCAAATAAATATAAAATAAATGAAGTACAAAAAAATTTCTAATAAGGAACTTACAATTCAATAAAATAAGTTGAAATCTAGCTCTGTGCTATTCCAATAAAATAAACAATATTGATAAATACAGCATATTATTACAAAATACTGAAATTCACTTAAATGAGAAATTTCTATTTTTTTTTTTGACAACTATCTTTAGGAAATAACCCAGAAATGCTGAATGAAATAGCTTTAGGTTCAAAAATATTTCTAAGATTATTTTTACAAGCACAAGAGGGGTGAAAAAATCAAATTATACAATCATATAGTCATTTAAAATACTTTTTATATTTTTCTCTATTTTCCAAATTCTTTATACTAAGTAAGTATTAATTTTAAAATAAACAAAAACCAGAAGTTTCTCAACAACTCATTAAAATAAGTAATTGTTATAGGGATCATAAAATATTTGTTAACACAAATTTCACATGGACAACAGAGATGATACATTTTTAGCTTAAGTTTAAGTTTAAGACATACTGCACTTGAATACAAGAAATGCTCATTTAGGAGAAAAACACACTCATAATTCTAATATCTCTCTGGTGCATACTGGCCTTTCCCTTGCAAACAATTACTATAAAGGAAATAAAGTAAACTAAATGAAGTAATGTCACTTTTCAAGTTGAAGAAAAATCTTTCTATAATACTATGATTACTTTGTGCCTTTGGGTTTCAATTTCTTTACTTCCTCCTCTGGTTTCTCTTTTTTTGGCTTTTTAATTTCCCTTGGAATGATGTCATCAAAAGGATTAAACAAAACCTATGAAAAGAAATATTTTAAAAATATTATTCCATTTTTTTTAAATTTCATAAAAAAGTAAAACCAATACTTAATATTTAATTACATTGACATTAAAGTTTCTATTTTTCTATACTTTACACCAAGTGCTTCCACGGCTTGGCTTCAATAGAGTCTCTCAATAATCCTTTGTACTGTTAAGTAAGGGATATTTTATCCCTATTTCACATAAGGGAGAAATATTTAAGAAAATTTAAATGACGTACAGAAAGTAGACCAACTCGGGTGCTTTGACTCCAAATCAAATGCTTTTAAGTCTCTTACTTCCTTTATAAAAAAATCATTTTTTAAATCACCAATAAAGTAATTTCTTTGTGCTAAACAAAGCTAATTCCTCTAATTTTCCATCATGAGTTGGAAATAAAGTTTAAGTTTAATAAAGTTCCATTATCAGCTAAAGTTTCACTTTGAATTCAAAACTTTTAATGTATAAAAAAATTCTTAATTAGACATTATGCCTAGATAAGCGATAAGCCTCATCTAACAGTTTAAAAATACTAATACTTGAATATAGTGACCGACCTTATAAGCCTTCATCTAACAGTTTAAAAATACTAATAATTGATGACAACTTAAGTGCTATATTGCATAATAATCATGCTCCTACCTCACAACTTCTTATTTTGTGTGGATTACGTGGTCTTTCTTCACCATCAATGTCCACTTCTGTCAGTCGCAGCATGTTATATATTGTGTCCCCTGTCACCTATCAAATACAAATATAAAGTGCAATCTCAAATTATTGCATTCCTCCTTTTAATTAAAAAGGGAATTCTGAAAATATTTTTAAAAAATTAAAAAGGAATTTCATAATATTACATAAGAATATATATATTAAAAAAAGAATATATACATTGAATAATACAAATGAAATAATTTCATCTTAAGGGAAAAAAACATGGATAAAGTTGAATCCCTAATTAAGCTTTATGGGAAATTTCCCATACATACTTATATTAGTTAATGCCAAATAACCTCCTCCTGAATGACAACAAATATTATAAACAAATTCAGATTTTATAATAGAATAAGCAAATAAAATAATAAAAATAATGTGATAAATGCTTTGCAGACATTATATCATTTAATTCTCATAAACATTCTAAGAGTAGGAACCATCATTAATTTTTCTTCCACAAATTAGAAAATAGAGGCTTAAAGAAGTTACAGAGTCAAGAGTGATGGCTTTTCTAACTTCAAACCACTATGCTGTATGTTGTCTGTAATGTATGAGTTATAGAACGTGAAGTACAAAAAATAGTGCAGAATGGCCACTTCAATCTCATTATACACTCTTTTTTTTTTAAATAAAAGGTGAGAAAAATCTACGAACATCAGACAACCTGTGTTAAAGTGGCTCATGAGAATGTGCCAATAAATATTTTCTAACCTACATTGTTAATTATTAAGCAACAATATTGCATGTCACGCTTTTAATGTGATTCCTTTCATTTAACATTTCTAAAGAGTTTTAAAACACCACCAGTTTTCCAAACTATCCTAAGTTTGTTTTTTCCCTTTCATCATCACACAGTCTAGTTTTGCCCAGGCTTTAGGAAAACAATTCTTACTGAACCAGCAGAGGGAGCTAATACACTAGTGGTGTTTAATATATCTAAAACTTAAGAAGGGAGACAAGAGAAGAAACTAGTCAGATTCCTTTATAAAAAGAATTATTGAAAATTCTACAGAAAGGAAATTCCCTGATGAGACATTAAATGTACATAGGATTAAATAAGTACTATTCGAAGTAATATTTCCAGTAAGAAGCTTCACTGCCAACACAACTTTAAACCGAAGGGAATGACTAAACTTTATTACTTAAGTGTAATTCTAAAAATGTAAAGGCAGTATTGGCTGAGTGGCCTAGTAGCTAATAGCATCACTATCATTTGAAAGAAAGAAAACATTAACGTCAAAACTAATGACTGATTTAAAGCATGCAAAAAAAGAATTAAGGTGGTCCCTCATGGTTTACTATTATAGGAATACATTCTACCATTTCTGCAAATAATAAATATCTTAGAGAATATTTTATAATTTTATAAGACAGCACTTAGACAATGTACCATAGTGGCCTAAGGAATAACATAAAACCAAAAATCAAGCCATGTGCATAAGACAAATAATTGGACACTAACCTTTCCAAAGATGGTATGCTTATTGTTAAGTTCATCTGCTCGACCCAGTGTGAAGAAAAACTGGCTGCCATTATCATGAGAACCAGCATTTGCCATGGCAACCAGTCCTCTCCGATTAAAACGCAGCCGTGAATGAAATTCATCCTGAGGAACATAAAAGAATGTCCTCAGTTATAAGACTCTTCATGTACTCAGTTTATCAGTTGAGCAGCAAAGTCTCACACAACTTCTAATCAAAAATGTTGGTTTTATTTAATTGATTTTCAAGTATAATCAGATCCAATTTTTAAAACTATTCTTTCAAGGCCATTATTCTTGAATTCACTAGCCTGTAAGTATCTTCTAAATATACTCAGATATATTTGTGGAAAATTGCTTAGTTATACATAGAAAAAGGGTACTCAAAGGGGAATGGATTTCTAAGAGTCATTACCCTATTCTCATCCCTCAAACTCATTTAAGCTTTTAAAATCTTCTATTATTTCTCTAAGAAAAACACCTTTGAACCATTGCAGAGTCTTCATCTATTACTCCTTTCCATTCCACTCCAAATGTCAAAAAGCAATTGCTTTCTTTTTGTTTTCTAATTCAAGGAATCTACTATAATTGTGTTATGTGGTTTTACTGTGTGTTTTAAAGTTCTATGTTGAAATTCTACCTGAATTGGCACTGGTTCTACTTGTCAATTTTCAAAATTGGCAGGAGCAAGGCTTTCTAAGGTAGTTTTCTTGCTATGATAGGGCTACTTAACACACATTATTAGTCTCTTGCTTAATAGAATTCCCATCCAGATGAGATACTGGAATCATTTATAATAGAGCCATGTTACACAATCATTGCTTTTCACATAAAAAGGTTATTTTTCCTTAATAAATAATTCTCAAAAGATCTGAACTCCATGGATCACAACACTATATTCTACATTCAAAATGACCTAATTGAAAAGCTTAACAAGATGATTCTATTACCTGAAAATAATACAGCAAAAATCTTAGGTTAGGTAGGAATTGCCAAAACGAGCTATTGTACTACACCAAACAATAGAATAAAAGAACGCTTCCTAGAGGATCTAAAATCATGAGAAGTATCACTTTGGTAAAATATGAAATAGCCTAACGATGATATCTGAGATTTTTTTTAATAATAATTTCACATTTTCTCAGGCCTTTATTGTCAGGAAATTAAAGCAAACATTTCAAGTATTTTTCTCAAGAATCATATACTGACTTAGTAAAAGGTTAAAGGAAACTCCATCTCCATCTCATTAGTATAAATATAGTTTTCAAAAACTCCATTTTCAACAACTATCAGTGTTTACTGAAAGAACACAGTAGTGGTACCACTAGATTAATAATAAACACAATTTATCGCTTTTATTTGAACCCACATTGTTGTTAATATCTTTATATTACATTAACTTTTATCTTCTTATAGCTATGCTGACAGTTAAGAGATAACTAACCTATTCTTGACTAAGACATCTTTTTCTAACATTTTTTATGTTGCTTCTTTCTCATCTGTTCTCCTTATAATCTTCCATTGTGGCATGGATTTTGTGCTGCAAAGATACACGGTGTATAATTTAGAATAAATCCTGCTATGAACTTAATTGTGTTCCCTTCAAATTTATATGATGAAGCCCTAACCCCAATATGACCACATTTGGGTCTATAAGAAAGTGAGAAAAGTCATAAAGGTTAAATGGTATCTTAAGGGTAGGGCCCTAATTCAATAGGTTTGATGTCCTTATAAGAAGAGGAAGGACAGAGCTCACTTGCGCGCTCGCTCTCTCTCTCTCTCTCCCCCATGTGAAATTGTCAGAGCAGGCAGTCATCTGGAAACCAGGAACAGAGATCTCAGAAGGAATCAAAGTGGCAGACACCCTGGTCTTAGACTTCCCAGCTTATAGAACTGTAAGAAATAAATGACTAATGTTTAAGCTACCCAGTCAGTGTCATTTTGTTATAGCAGCCTGAGCAGACTGCTACAGATTCCACATAGAGTTTAAAATGGAATGTTTTAAAATAGGATAGCATAGGCAATGTTCAAAAACTGTTTTTATATTTTACTGAGTTATAGGGATTAGATTAGATGCAGTCAGATATCAGGAAATATGCCATGTAATCTTTTTTCTGAATCACTTTGTTCTCCACTACCACCTTTAGCTCCACCTGAATTCCAGCTAGCATAAAAACTTGTGATAAGACCAGGCATGGTGGCTCACAACTGTAATCCTAGCATTTTAAGAGGCCAAAGCAGGTAGATCATCTGAGCTCAGATGTTCAAGACCAGCCTGAGCAAAAGTGAGACCCCATCTCTACCAAAACTGGAAAAAATAGCCAGGCATTGTGGTGGGCACCTGTAGTCCCAGCTACTCAGTAGGCTGAGGCAAGGGGATCACTTAAGCCCAACAGTTTGAGGTTGCTGTGAACTAGGACACTGTGGTACTCTACCCAGGGCAGAGTGAGACTCTGTATTTAAAAAAAAAGAAAAAAGAAATGTTTTTTTCTCCTTATAGGGCACAGTCATTTTCAATTAAACAATCCAAGCTCACTTGCAAATAATAATAGATTACTATTATTATTATTATAGAATAATAATAGAATACTATCATTATTATTATTCAATCTCACCTTGAATGGGGCTCCATAGATAGACTCTCCACCAGTCCCTGTGCCAGTGGGATCTCCCCCTTGGACTATAAACCCAGGCACAACTCTATGAAATATGGTGTTGTCATAATAAGCTGGAAAAAATAAAAATTATGTATCAATGTCTAAAATTATGTGTATCTATATTATCAGAGGTAATGCAATAGAGTCACAAAATTTATTTTCCAGAATGTTAAATAGGTTCACAAGCCAAAGCCTTTTCCCTGCTTCTTATAAAATACCTACTTTTCGAAAGAACACGCGTTGCTACAGAAAACATGGTTGCTCTTGTTTTGTTTTTATTTCTGAGAGTCTCTCAAACTCTGGATCAGCTTACAAAATAAAAATTAGAGACTTGTAGTGTTTCTCAACTGGGACAAAAAGAAGCAGCAATTTTGTACTTGAGAGACATTTGTCAATGGCTGGAAATATTTTCAGTTATCACAAAGGAGGGATACCATTGGCATCTAATGGGCAAAGTACTGGGATATTGCCAAATACATTATAATGCAAAAGACAGTCCCCAAAACAATGAATTACCAGTCCCAAATGTCAACAGTGACAAGTTCGAGAAACCTAGGTAGAGATGAATAGTTTATTTCCTACTTCTTCCTCTTCTCCCCATAGAAAATTAATTTTTAAATAAACAAAGGCACAATATATCAAAATTATTTATAATAGGCTTAGCACCATCAATGCACTCTCCTCAAGAAACATTCAATAAACAAAACAAATAATCAACATCATACATACTGGAGTCCAATTAGACTCTTACTCAGTTTGCTAAATGACTGAAAAAAAATTTATATTTATATATAACTTGGAAATACATAATTAGAATACATTATTTCCAAATATGTAATTTAAAAGTCATAAGCACATAGAAGACATCATATATAATCAGCTATAGTACTTATATATAGAACTTAAAATCCATTTTGGAGACCTTATAAGAAAAAAGAAAACTTGAATGTGGCAGAAGCATGACATCTCAGTGAGGCAAGACATAAGCAAGGATTTTGGTAGGGAGCAAGAAATAGGGTTTGACTGAAGAAGAGAGTTGATAGAAGAAGTAGCAATAATGATCATCAAGCATAAGAAGAGATGTCCAGCATCACTGTTGATCAGGCAAATGCAAAGTAAAACCACACTTACTAGAATAAGTAACATCAAAAAGCGTTACAATAACAAGTGTTGGTAGAACATGGTGAAATTGGAACTCATTCTTACACTGCTGGTAGAAATTTAAAATTACACTTAAAAAATTAAACTTAGAATTACCATACACCCAGTAATTCCACATCTAGGTATATAAATGTGTGAATGTATATCTATATGTGTATATACATGTATTACATATATATGTAATCGAAAACAGGTACTTGAACAAATACTGACAGACAAATGTTCATAGCAGCACTATTTACAAAAGCAGCACTATTTACAGCACAAATCTCCAACAAAGAATGAAAGGATATATAAAATATGGTATAGACATACATGATGGAATATTAGTTATAAAATGGAATGAAATACTGATATATGCCATGACATGGATAAACTTAAAAAACAAACTAGCACAAAGTGATATATTGTATGGCTCCATTTGCAAGAAATATCCAGAATAGATAAATCCACAGAGATAGTTGTGGTTGCCAGGGATTTGGGGCACAAGTGGGAATGAAAAACAGAGAGTGCCTAGTTAATGGGTACAGAGTTTTCTTTGGGGGTGATAAAATGTTTTGGAACTACATAGAGGGTGCTGATTACACAACTTAGTGAATGTACTAAATGCCATGAATTGCACATTTTACAAGGGTTAGTTTTATGTTATACAAATTGCACCTCAGTTTAAAAAAAATCCTGTTAGTGAAAGGTAAGAAAGTATTTTCTATCACTGAAGTTTGTACTTACTAGTAAGATAAGTACAAGAGGAAATTATATATACAGGGTATACTGAACCCTGAAGGAAGTACTTAATAAAACAAAAACTATTATTGCTATTGTTGTAAAAAATAAACAAAAAACTAGCAGCAACAAAGTAGGTTATGTTAGAGCTAATTACTAAGCGTAGTCATCATTCAATTACATGCAGAGGACTGCAAAGCAGAAAGATATAAAGAACACAGCTGCCTGAAGACTTACTTCAACTGCAGAACTTACATGGAATTTCTTGTCATACAGGATGATAAATAACTTTTATTATTTAAATAATTTTTAGTTGAGTCTTCTACTACTTGCAAATGAATACAAACTAATTCATTCAATGAAAAGTATTTATCAAGTACCTACTATAGGCTAGGCATTATAATAATACAATTACTGACATAATTCATAAAGTACCTATTACAGTGGCTTGCAGGCACTCTCATGATTGTTTATACTTGCAAGGCATAACCAGATATAAAAATCTGTATTTTAAAAATATAATCTGTAGGCCAAGAGCCATGGCTCATGCCTATAATCCTACCACTCTGGGAGCCAGGGTGGGAGATCACTTGAGATCAGGAGTTGAAGTCCAGCCCAAACAAGAGTAAGACCCTATCTCTACTAAAAATAGAAAATTTAGCCAGGAGTGGTGGTGGGCGCCTGTGTCCCAGCTATGAAGGAGGTTGAGACAGAAGGATCACTAGAACCCAGGAGTTTAAGGTTGCTGTGGGATAGGCTGATGCCACAGTATTCTAACCTGGGCCACATAGTAAAACTCTGTCTCAAAAAAAAAAAAAATTGTATATTTATGTATATATATTTTATAGATAAATAAATATATACACATATATATTTTATATACATACAGAAATATCTGTTTATGTATAAACATATACATAATCTATAATCTAACCAATGTACGTAGGAAGAATAAGAAAGGCAGATCAGCTGATTTTTTTTTTTTTTTAGTCCCTTCTCCCATTGATGGGCAGTTAGGCCATACTCACAAGAAATCTGGTTACAAACAGAAACTGTAAAACCCAAGAGGTCAAAAGTATCTCTTCTATATCCCTAAGTAACCATTATACCAGTTACTGTTAGACTAACTTTTGTCAGGAGTTCTGAACCTTACCTCTTGCTAGCTGTACAACCTTAAACTCAATTTTCTCATTATAAAACTCATTTTAATAATAATAATATAAATTAACTCATGATGTTAATCAGAAGATTAAATAAGATAATGTAAAAGCAACCTATAAATATTCAAGTTCAACAGAAATATATGAGGTCAAATTATTATTTTCACTCAAATTCCACAAATTCATATTCAAATTTGAATATAAATATACCACAGTATATATCATAAGTGAAATAATTCTTTATTATTTCGCTATGAAATAATTCTTTATTATTTATTTCACTATGGCTTATCTTGAGATGCATAGATCCATAATAAGCAGCCAAACAGTTTTTGAACATATGATTAGATTTGCTTTTTTTTTTTTCAAAAGATCACTCAATCTTCCAGTATGGAGAACAGACTGGAAAAAAACAATTGGGGGTCTGAGCAGTGGAACCTCAGGTGCAACTATTGTCCCAAGAGTCAAAACATGACTATGGTTTGAGATGCACAGGTTCAAGAACTATTTAGGAAGCAGGATCTGTAAAGACCCAGATACAGTATCTGTGAGGAAAAAGGTCTACGTAAGAGGTCCTTTATTCCTTCAGTTTTCAAATGTTAAAATTATACCATCTATTCCTTTTTCCTATTTCTCATTAAGTCTTTCTGAGATGTTGACTTTTTACTTTAGGATTTTCTTTATAATTTTCCCAATTATATTCTTGTTTGGTATATGAAATTATTATACACTATATATACTATATATAAATGGGTAGATTTCCTATAATGTCTACACCGCAAGTTTGTACTCTAACATGGCTGGAATTTCCAATTTCCACAAATTTTTCTTATTCACTTATATTTCCTTATAATTTATCAATAATCGCTATTGAAATATTTACTTATAGTTGTCTTTATTGTTTACAATGTGACAGATTTTGCTGCTTGCAATAATGTTTTTCTTCTTAAACTTTTATGCATCACTCCATTAAGCACTCTGAAGAAGCTTTGTTATTTCGCCATGTATTTTCATAATATCCTCCTGAATGCCCCCAACTACTGAATAAAGAAATTTAAATGTATCTTAAATATGTTGTCATAATAGTTTTTATTTCTCAATGTACAATGTATGGACAGTTTATTTTAGTAATTATCATTTGTAGCCTAAGTTTGTGCAGGAATCTATATTTGTATTTTTAAGTCAGTTATATGTGTTTCTTCTTTTAGGATCTTATTTCACATTCAATTTTGTATATACACATGTGTTATCATTAATAACTTTTAATCTAAATCTCATTTTGTGATCACTGTGCCTTATTTTCTTCATCTTCTTCCTTTTTAACAAATATTTTTAATTTTGTAAAGCAATTTCTTTTAACTTACAGCATATTAATATACATATACTTACATTTTTCACTTCTACTAAAACACTTAACAAACTATTGTTAAAGCATAAAAAAATAACTGCTGAACCATGAAGAGACAAGGCTGAAGTAATAATAGGACAGATTAATAGTTGTATCAAGTATTTTAAAAACAGGTTTTCTTATCTACTCCTCCCTCTGTTCCCCATTTGTCTATAAAACAAGTATAAAATTATACTCCTTCCCACTAGAGGAAGTAATATCAAATTACTGTCAATTATCAAAGCTAAAAAGTTTCCTTTTCCTTCCATCTTTTTTGGCCCTTTCCCCTTATTTATAAGAATTATAAACTGACAATTTTTTTTTAATTTCCACTCATTTTAAATGTTCACCTAACTATATTTCAAAGACCTAAAATCCAAGGTAAGGTCTGTATAACTGCAGATCTTTTGGTTTTAGAGATGCTATAAATTTCCTTTAACTGTGAACATTGTTTTAGGTGAGGGCTGTATTGGAAGCTGTGCTCTCATTCTTCATGTGTTTATTCATTTCCTTTCAAATTCTGGAAACTACACTTTAAAAAAATCATCATGCTGTTACACAATCAAAGAGCATTATGACTTGTTTAAGTCATGAAGAATTAAAATGGGGTTCTCTGGATTACATTTTAAAACCTGACTTTACTCATTCAACAGTATCTTTGTTTAAATCATTCTTCTCAGGCTTCTTGTTAGCCTTTCCAATAATGATTCTATCTCTCACCTGTTCAATTCAGAAAATTGTTCTGGTTAGTTTTCTTATTATTTTTCTATTCTTTTCCCATTCTCCTTGCATTCTTATAAATAGGGGGAAAGGGGAATAATTATTTGTTTTTATAACTAAGTTTCATCATCACCCAACTGAAGAACCTCATTTCTTTTTCAGTGTCATATTGTATCCAGACGTTTTCTGTTTCTCCCATTCACCTGGTCATGGATTGTAATTTACCATTCATTCTTACTAATGTTTTTGTAATTGTATTCTCTGCCTGTAAAATTTGAGCCTTTGATTCTTCAAAACTTCTTACCAGAAACAAGTCTGTCTTTTCTATATCTCCTGTGTTTCTCAGTTTTGTTAATAGTTATTTGAGGCCTCTCTGACTGAACTACCTGTCTGACTCCATTTCCTTCCGCCTGCCATAGCAATTGTTCATAATGGCCTTGGCAGATGTCTTCCCTCTCTCTCTGTTTGGTTTTTTTATGGCAACTTTGTTTCCTTTTTTTGGTGGGGGAGGTCTAGGTATTTTTTATCCCTTAAATTTTCCCCTGACCATTATTTATTTGTCTAATTATCTATTTAGAGAGGTTTCATCATAGTATACTTCCAGATATTTTGGATCTCTTTCACATTCTGCTTCTGACCCAAAATGTCATTTTCTGAGATCCTAAATAACACTGTCTATCTCTAAAAATCACATATAAGTTAGAAAGATAATGATTTGCCACTACCAGAAAAATTCAAAATCATGAGCAATATCTGCTAGAAACCAACAAGAAGGTCTAAAAATGTTTGGAATGTTTAGTTCCCCCAAGAGAATATTCAGAAAGGAAAAGAACTCAAGTGGGTGTATAGTTCAGCAAAGTAAAAAAAAAAAAAAAAAAAGTTACTTTATGCCTCAAATCTAAAAAAAACTAGAGACATTGATAATAACATCTGAATGCTAGATGGAAAATCTTGTGGAGAAAGTAGAATTTTGAACAGACATTACAAAAACAAGTAGACTTGAACAGTAAAAAAAAGGGAAGAGAAAGCACAACCAAAAGAAAAACAGAGAGAGAATGAACTAACATGAAGATATGAGTGAGGTAGAAAAGGGAAGGAAATGCTTAAGAATAAAGATAATAGCTGACTGAAACCATGGGGTTACAGCAATGAGAAATAACAGTGGATAGCTAGGAAGGCAAGCTAACTGAAGATTCAAATACCATATGAATAAGTAAGAAGGCAAAGAAATTAAAGATGAAAGTGAGGAAGACTAGGCAATCAGAAATTACTGACCTGTGCAAGTAAAAATCAAGATGGACTAGGAAGAAACTGGTAAATTTGATTTTATACTGGTTTAGTTGTAGCTGACAGTGAAAGGTTCCGGTAGAAACATCTACTAGGCAATCAGATATGCAGTCATTTGGATATCAGTAACAACTGGAGAGTGAAGACAACAGAGAACTCGAGGCTATTAGGGAAGAGCCATAGTCAGATAATACAAGAAAGACATGGAGGATAGCAAAGAAGATCAAAAAGGATCAAAATATTATTTCTTCAGGTAAATTTCTCCATTCAAAGTATACAGATTTATTTTGGATAAAGCTTTTATTTCCTGACACATAGCTCAACAGTATCACTCACAGTAACAACCATTATTCATTATAACTGTTCAACACCAGTCTTCAATGTCATGAGAACTACACTGCAATTTATTTTTAAATCAATAAAAATTTCTCTTAAAGAATAAAATTCAAGAGTTATGATTACCTTCCAAACAAAGTTGGATGAAATTTCTGCAAGCTTTAGGAGCTTCTTTTGACCACAACTCTATGTCGATATCTCCGGCTGTAGTTTTCAATAAAACCTAAAGAAGGAATATTATATCTTTATACTAAATTATCATTTTGCTTGATACTCAGTTGAAAAATTGCTCATCTTATAGCTTTTACTGGTGAGTTTTCAATTTTAAAAGAAATATTAGAAATTGTGTTTGGCTTTTGTAGTTATACTCAACAAAACGTCAAATATTCCCTATAGCTAATTGTATATTTAGATCTTTCAGCATATTATTTTCAGAAAAAGTTTAGGATTTAAGAAAAAAATAGCACAGAAAAAAACATCATTTAAAAACTAAAAATGCAAATGTGTTATAATTTAGAGTTTCCCCTTGCATTACTTCCAATAAAATTGGTTTAGCAAATTAAGATATTAAAAAACAATGAACCCACTAAAGTGTAACACTGTAAGACAATTTTACAATTACTCTTTTTAATTTATCCTTCTACTGTATCTTCTCATTTAACATCTTGCCATTACTAATTTGCAAAGGAATGTTTTTAATCTTATTTTGGCCTATTACTTACTAAAACAGTATGTCTTAAAATCACCATTTATGATTAATAGAATACTTTGATAGCCTTTCCATCAGCTCATTATAGCAGCTACTCCTTGGTGGAACCAGCCATCCTGCAACAACCTGAATCCCTACTGAACTCACAATAGGAAACAGCTTATATCTGTCTAATTTATAACTACATATGACCAAAAAGAAAGTTAGGTTCTATATTTGAATAGTGTGGCACAGCTGTAGTTCAGTTTCTCCTGTATCACTTTATCTTTTGTCTCCTCAAGTATACCAAACACATCAGTGTCAAATAACTTGTGATTATCTTTTAGGATGCTCTTAAAAATAAGAGTATGCTGTATAACTATTTAAAACAGGAAACTGACTCTCATTACACTGTCAATACATTGATATAAGTCACACTTTTTATTTTCCAAAGCTACATTCCCTAATTTATAAAAATATACTTTTGGGGGAAATCATAAGAAACTTTAAAGTCATTCAATTAAATTTCCATCTTTTATGGCTGCCCCAGAGAAGCTGTTAATTATCCCTGAGTCAGAAAGTTTATTAAATAGTAAAGCAAGAATAGCATTTTAACCTTCTCCCTCCCAGTCCTGTGTGGTTTTGCTACAACTGCCTTTCTTTCTTGTTTTTAGAGACAATGTCTCTGCTTTGTTGCCCAGGTCATGGTGCAGTGGCACAATCATAGCTCACTGTAACTTCAAAATCATGGGCTCAAATGATGCCCTGCTTTTGCCTCTGAAAGCACTAGGATTTGAGATTATGAGCAACTGTACCCTCATCAAACAACTATCTTTCAATTTCTATTTCAGAAGTCCAGATAATACTGTTATAAATTTATATAACTGAAGAATTAATTGTATTTTTTTGGGTACTGGCTATACAGCTTCCCTACAACTAGTCTTCAATATCCATGAGGTTGGAGAGGTGAAAATATCCATATTTTGGTAGATTTTGAAATATCATGATACTGCCTCCACAAAGTTCTCCATATGTTCCATACTATACTGGAAAAATAGACTATTAAGTTCTAGGTCCCTGCCCTATATCTCAAAAGAATCCCCAAGTTGCTCTGGTCACAGTTGATTTGAACAGAGAATAACACCAAAGTCAAAAGCAATCATATATTGGCTAACTATGTACAAGTGAGTTCTTTTAACTAACCTTGGCATGATACAATGCCCAAGAGAGACTCTATATCAACTGGTGACAAACCAACTCAACTTGATTCTCATTCTTCTGGGAAATTAAAGTCAGACAATTAGTTCGTTATGGTCACATTTGAGGTATTTCTATTAGCCATTTTGTGCCCACAGTGATATTCAACAATGAGGTATGTAGCCCTGTTTCCTAGGATGAGTTCACAAACTTAATTGTCAGACACTCATATGATGACAGCTCTAATGGCCATTATAGGACAAGAACTCCAAAATTGCTTTGAAAGGTGGACTAGGCACTGGCATTGGTGCATAGCTTCCCATGCTATGGGAGTACCTTAAAGGTGACCATAGTGATATTCAGCAATGAGATGTGTAGCACTTTTTTCAGGTTGAGCTCATGAACTTAATTGTCTGTCCTCATATACATTTGGGATACAAACCAAAAGAATAATAATTCCCTCTACTTCAGAATATATCTGCAAAAATACTATGCAATAGCTTCTGATTTTACACAAGGACTGATGTACATCCCAATCTTAAAGGTGTAACAGACCTAAAAAGTCAATGTCCTGTCCTATTTTATTATTTCCTTGTATATTTACAATAAAGCTCTTTTGTTAAAAGGAGCCTAGTCTTAATAGCAATCTCTCAATTTTTTGAAAGTGTGCATTCCCATTAGTAAAAAAAGAAAAAAGGGAAGAGGGGTCCAGGGAAAGTAAGGGATTGGACCACAAAATACACAAACATGGACATTTTTAAATACAGTACATATAGTACTGTATTACTGTAGTAATATACAAACATGGACATTTTTAATACAGTACATTTTGTAATCGTATTACTCTAATATTAAAATAGGAATCATAAGATATAAAAATTATAAAAACAGTATTTTAAAATAATTCTTATTTTAATTTTATTTATTATACAATGAACCTTTTTCATAATAACTTTATTGAGATACCCAGTCTAGACATTTTTCCCTCTTAACACATACATACAATTCAGGTCTGTAGTAGATTCACGGAGTTACACAATCACCACCACTATCTAATTCCAAAATATTTCATCACCCCAAAAAGAAACTCTGTACCCATTAGCAGTCACTCCCCATTTTCTTCCTACCTCTAACCTCTGGTAATCACTAATCTACTTCTATCTGAATAAATCTGCCTACGAAATGTTTCATAAATGGAACCATACACATCATGGCTTTTTGTATCTAGCTTTTCTTACTTAGCATAATGTTGCTCTGAAATTAAAGGTCTATATTCTTGTTCCACGTTCTTAGTTTTTTTTTAATTTAATTTAATTTTTATTTATTTAGAGACAGAGTCTCAAGCTATTGCCCTGGGTAGAGTGCTGTTGTGTCACAGCTCACAGCAACCTCCAACTCTTAGGCGTTAGCAATCCTCTTGCCTCAGCTTCCCTAGTAGCTGGGACTATAGGCACCCACTACAATGCCCAGCTTGTTTTTTGTTGTTGTTATAATTGTCATTGTTGTTTTAGCTGGCCCAGGCTGAGTTCAAACTCACCAGCGTCGATGTATGTGGCTGGCGCCCTATCCACTGAGCTACAGGTACTGCCTGATACTTAGTTTTAAAATGTCTTAAAAATGCCAGTGGCTTTATACTCTTACTGATAAATATTTCAAGGTACAATATATTCTTAAGATGAAGTTCACCATTAATGATAATAAATAGAAATCTGTATTTAGATGGTCTTCAAAATTTCTAATTTTTTGACAGACTTCCAATGCTGAGGCATCAGCTCTACCATTTTCTTATGATTGTATTATTAATATTATCTTCAATATGAAATTTCTGAGGGCTGATTTGGTTAATTCAGAACCATTAAGAAAAATTACATCATGAAGCAAAAAGTAACTGAACTTACATGAAATTTTTTAAACAAAAGAAAAAATAAATACAAATAGATGCTGATTTTCCCCCCCCCATACCAGATGGTTTTGCACAGCCCCTGAAGTCTGCACTCAATGGTTTAAAGACTGCTGCTCTAAAGAACAAACGAGTGCATGTCATTCCTCCCTCACGAGCTCTGCAGTCGGGTTGCCCAAATTCAAACACTAACTCATGGCCTACTCACTTCATTACCTTGAGCATCATATTTAACATCTCTGTGGCTCATTTTCCTTATCTGAGTGGGGTTGCTATCAGGACAAAATAAGCTATTATACATAGACTTAAAACAGTACCGGACAATAAGTGCTCAAAAAATGATGGCCATTACTATTCTTATGAAATTGGGGGGCTTTTTGCTTTTGGGGTTTTTTGGGGGGAGGCAGGGGCAACTTACATATAGTAAAAAGAATGCATATCTGATTGGGTCACCTTGCTCACCAAGGTTTCTAAATCTTTTCACTGATAAGCTACTAAATTAATAAAGAAGGTATATGGTTCCTTTCTCTGGAGGTCCTACTTTCCCTTTGGATAGTTCTACTTTGTAAGGTCTTAGTGGCTCTTTTTATTCAAGCTCCCAAATAATATACTACTTTTGAAATATAATATTTCTTAAGAATATATTTAATTATAAAATATTAAATTAATTAAACACTAAAATTTATTATATAAATAAAATTTATTATTATAAATTAAAATAAATACAACTTACATTTAGTGATAATAATATGTAGAACTTTCATCTTCAGTAGATTACCTTACATGCTTAAGAAAATTTCTATGGAGTCCTACATTTCTGACCTCATCTTCAGGACAAAAGGTTATAGTATAACACAGCAAAACATAGTACATACATGGACAATAGCCAGGGGTCAACCACTAGTATTTTGTATTGATTACTTCTCAAGTTAATACTGTGCTTTTTTTTTTTTTTTATTAAATCATAGCTGTGTACATTAATGCAATCATGGGGTACAATGTGCTGGTTTTATATACAATTGGAAATATTTTCATCTAACTGATTAACGTAGCCTTCGGGGCATTTTCTTAGTTATTGTGTTCAGACATTTATATTCTGAACTTTTTGAAAGGAGGGGTTTTGTCCCATTTATTCTGAACAACTCTGTATCCTTTCAGTAGCCTAATGTATGATCACGCTTTAAAGGCACTAAACAAACATTCATTGAGCACACACTCTTGCCATCCTCTCTATAGAACAGAACTTTGAAAATTCACTATGTTCGATCAGTCTTTGGCTAGAAAAAGCCCCAAACTGTTTGTGGTGGAAAACTTGGGCTCTGCCTTATATTCTCCTTCAAATCACTTCTGTTCATAGGACTATATTCATCACAATTTGCAATTATATATTTATTTGCATGATTACTTGGTCAATGTATTTCACTCAAATGACTCCATGATTATAGGGATAATATTAGTTTTTCCTTCTTTTGTAACCCTAAAACCTAGCATAGAGCCTGGTATGTGCTAGGTGCTCAATAAATATTTGTTGAATGAATAATACATTCAGGAATGTTAAATCTCCTCCTTTATATGAGGAAGATCACATCAAATCTTCCTCTAAAGCCACTAAGTGTGCCCTTGACCAGGAGCAGTATAACCTCAAACTCACTCATGCTTACTACTTCTCAAAATCTAAGAGAAATATAGTATTAATTCATCCATCCATGCATTCATTTGGTACATATTTGAATTCCTTCAACTGCATGTCAAGCATAGCTCTAAATGCTTGCATTTTATAGTGGGAAGGAAAAAGGGAAAATAAAGTGTGTATATATATTATACATGTGATATATATATATAAATATATATTTATTATATATATATCTAATAAATGTTATAGAAAAAATCTAAGAGGTTAAGGGGCCCAGAGATTGCTGAGATGCAAGGCATGATTGAAGTTTATCATTTTATAGAAAGGAGATAGAAAAAGGCCTTTTTACTAAGGTTGACATTTGAAAGTTAAAATAGCATGCACCGGGGAAAAGAGCAGTAAGTATGAATGCCTTACCTGGCAGGATGGGTAATGTGTTCAATCTCTTCCAGTGTTTATCAAGTGGCAGTAATAAGTGGCCTCAGAAATATTAGGAAATATGAAGTAGTTATTTTGGACTTTCACACTGACTTATAGCAAAGGGCAGGGGGTAGGGTAGGGATGGGATGGAGATGCTACAATGTCCAGGAAAATTTCAAACAAAAAAGAATTGATCTGCCCAAAATACCTACTAAAATTCTTACTAGGAATTACAGCAATTTTGTTTTGCTTTCAAATTGCCCTTGTTATATTAAAAGGGCAATTTGAAAAAAAGATTTTGTAAACAATTTATGATGCACTCATGCAAAGAATCACATTTTAAGCAAATTTAGTTTTTTCTAATTCAACTATATACTTTCCATCCCATTTATTTTCTTCACTATGTTGGTACATTACATTTCATATGTGATATAGACTAGATCTTAGTTCAAGAATTCATTTGACAATTATTCCATTATTGATTCCTCTCCCTCAATGTATATAAACACACTGGACAGGAACTGACATACGTGGGCCATCAAATCAATCAGAGAAGCATTCTCCCCTTCGAATGTAGTAACATTCCCCATTTCCACTTTTTCTGATAATCACCTCAAAATACACCTCCTCCACGAGGCTCTTTCCAAGTTTCGCAGTTTCTCACTTCTCGGTAGAACCATAGCAGTATGTTTCCCTGGCCACGACTGCACCTACCAGACATTTAATAAGAGTTTTCTTTACCTGTCCCTCTTCCTAACTAAACTGTATATGCTCTTTTAGGCCAACATGACCTTACCCATCCTTCTCTGCATTCCCAGTGCCTAGAAGGTGCTCAGTTAATGAGTACAGAAGAAATGGAAAATAAACAGTCTTCAAATTAAGCAAAAATACGTCAAACTCAAAAATATACCTTTCAAAACCTAAGACCAAAGAAAACATCTGCGTGAGCTGGGTGAAGGTGGGAAATAGGACCAGAAGGCTGATAGAAAAATCTCCACTTGAGTACTTTTTCAAATATACGTTAAAAAGTGCCAACTTGAAGGTTTTCGATGACACACTGTCCACAGGCAGAGAGGTTAAGGAGATCACTTCCTATGGTCTCTTCCGACTCTCATATACCTGAATTCCCACCCAACCCCCAATAGAGGAGATCTTATTTTGGGGACCCCAGGTTCCCGAAGTGAAGCTCTCACCTTGCCATTTGTGGGAGGCTCCTGGATGTAGATGTTGCTCATCCTGATTTGTGCTCAGGACTCTGCTTCTTTCGGGCGATAGGTACAGACGGCCAGTCACTGAAGCTGTTCGCCTTCCTACACACTCTCCCTGAAGTCAGGCGGTCCAGAAAAGCTTCAATCGGTCTCTGTCACGCGAGACGCCACACAAGACGCTACCTTTCCCCAAAGCTAGCTGCCCCTCACGGCCGCCGCCATGTTGCTCCTGGACCCAAGCACCGCTAACCCAAAGAAGGGGGGATTCCAATATATTCCAGGGGAAAGAAAAAGGTTCTAAAGTCCCTATAGCTTAATGTAATTTGTATTAAAATATTTTGCAATACTAAAGGGCACAATTCATAAATCATGGGGATGTTTACTTCACTAGCCGCGTGAGCAGGTCGCACTCACCCCCCCGAAGCTGGCAGGAATGGTTCCGACCATGTGTAGGCTACAATAGGAGTCTCCCGGAAACTACATCCGCGCCTACTTGGTTCTGTTACTGCGAGAGGCTGACAAGGCCTTCCCCGACCGGAGCGAAGGTGCCCCAGTGCGAGTGGTACGAAAAGAGCGCTTTGGCTGCGTGAGGTCCTCGCAGCCAGCGAGAAGCAAACGCGTTCTCGAAAGGTGAAGCCTCCAGCGATCTCTTTTACCACCGTCATGGCAGTCCCAGGTGAAAACCAACAGCAGGGCCCCTGCGTCTGAGCTAGGGAGGGAGTTGGTAGGGCAAGAGAGAAGAGGGCGCGATGGGTTAGGGAGCAGCATCACTGGGGATCCAGGTGGAGGCCCTGAAATGAACAACCTTGTGTGGTTTGCATGAAAAAGTTTGCACTCCGAAAATAACCGCTGAAGGAAAGATAGAAAACTGCCTCCCGCGCCCGCAGCCAAGGCCCCAATGCACGGTTTACCCTGAAAAGTGTACTGTGAACCGGAGCGAGGAGTGAAAGGTAGTGACTGTAGGCCCAAGGGACAGGGGGGCAAGAAACACCTACCTTAACTTTGGTTTGGCTTAAAAAAGAAATTGAAGTGGGAACACTTAGCAGACCCAGGGTGTCTGAGGCGTTTGTACTGGAAATCTCTGGGATGAAACGGACGATAGAGGTTCTGTTAACTCTTCCTGATGTGTGTAGCTACTGAATGGCCTTAATTTGGTCGCTTTGCCTTCTGTGCCTCAGTTTCCTTATCTGTAAAAAAAAAAAAAAAGGTCTTTGTTGAACCATAGTAAAGGTTCTTTCTAGCTCTCAAATCCTGTCTTTCAGGAGTTACTGACCTAAAAATGGTAAACCCCGCGAAATAAGTATTTTAGAGAATTTCTCATCCACAGCTATCAGTTTCCTTGAAAGTTCTAGCAAGAGAAAGGGCATTTCCTTAAATCAGCTTGGCCCTGATGGGTTCTGCAAAACACTGATTGCAGGAGCTATTTTGAGAAATATACACCCTCCAACTTAAAGATTGGCAATGCGCTTAAGCGTAAGAAAGATACCAGAAAGTCCTGTGGTTTAGAAGCCCTATCTTTGTTTAAACCTGCCCTTCCCAGGATTATTTGATCAGGTTCTTTGTTCAGTGTTAGGCTTTTCTGAACCTTATTCTAAGCACTTTTGGGAAGACTGTGCTTTTCTATGAACTGCAGTTCGGGAATAAGAGCATCTGGAGCTGTGCGAGAGGAAAAAATGTATGCTCTATTACTACATACCTATTCGGTGTCAGACACTGTACCCTATAGGCATTGGGAATACAGCGGTGAGCAAGATAGGCAATGTTTGCTCTTCATACAGAACTTAAAATTTAGCAGTATAGAGAGAGAAATTCACAGAAAGTGGGATAAGTGCTATGGCAAGGAAAATACATGACCCTGGGAAGTACACAGAGCACCAAACAGGGTACAGGACAGATGTGACATTTAGAATGAGACCTAAAGAATTGTGGGATATGTAAAGGAAGAAGAAAAATGTGAGAAGAGGAAATGAAAGATGGTTGGTGTGGATGGAACTCAGGATACAAAGGAGAGAGAAGTGAGAACTAGAGATAACAGTAGCTAATATTTACTAAGTGTTTACTATGTGTCAAATGTATAAGATACTGTGTCAAACATTGTATTTTATCTCCTTCAATATTCACAACCACACTGCAAAGTAGGTATTAATATTCCCATTTTATGGATGAGAAACGAAGGGACAAAGAAGTCAAGTAACTTGTGCACTATGAGACAGCTCATAAGTGACAGGCTAGTCTGGTTTCTCTGGACTTTTTGTGCTTATTCATTTTGCCATGCTATAGTATAACTTACAAGGTATTTTCCAGCTCTTGGAGGACTTTGTAAACCATGACAAGGAGTTTGGTATTATCTTCAGGAAAGTAGGAAGCCATTTAAAGGTTTGTAAGTAGATTCACATTTTGGAATGATCACTCTGTCTATAAGGTAGATTGGAGAGGAGCTAGTTGGATGCAAAGTCACTAGTTAGCGGTAATTCTGGTAAGTGATGATGGTGCCTGACTAAGGTGTGCTATCAATAGGTAAGGAGAAAAGTGGATAGGTTGGAGATAAATCTTTTGCAATAGAATCACTAGGAATTGGTGATTGAGTCAATGTGAGTGGTTTAAAAGAAGAAATGAGATTTGCCTGGGTTTTACTGTTAGGCAATTGGGTGGGGCTATTTACTGATAAAGACAACACCTCACAAAGAGCGGATGTTGGGGGTGACAATCGATTGTGTTGAGATTAGGCCTAGGAATGAAAATATCTAGTAGACAGTAAGAGATAATAATTTGTAGGTCAGGAGGGAAGTCACAGTCAAAGACACCTATTTGCATATCATCCACACCCTTTATAGGAGTTAAGACCACAGGAGTGAATGACTTTGCTTTGGTGGAGTGTGTAGCATGCAAAGGGAAGTTCTATGACTGATGCCTGGTGAATATTAACATCTAAGAGGCCAGCAGTGAAATGACAAGTCTGCACAGTAGATTTTCCTAGGCATCCTTATCAACCCTGGTGATTGATCTTTGTTTGAATCACACAGCTGCATCCAAAGTTGACCTGTTGTATTTGCTCATTCCATTACTTGAGCAAGCCTTTTGAGCACCTGTGTGGTATGAGCACTCTGGGAAACATAGTATCATAGTTTGTGCCTTCATAAAACTTAGTAATGGAAATATACTGCTTAAGAAAAAGGACAACAAAAGTGATTTTTTTTTTTTTTGAGACAGAGCCTCAAACTGTCACCCTGGGTAGAGTGCTGTGGCATCATAGCTCACAGCAATCTCCAATTCCTGGGCTCAAGCGAGTCTCCTGCCTCTGCCTCCCAAGTAGCTGGGACTACAGGCGCCCGCCACAACACATTGTTGTTTGGCAGGCCCGGGCTGGACTCGAACCAGC
>CAUYON010016215.1:0-49623 GCA_963573935.1 Arctocebus calabarensis | reverse complement strand
CATGTGCACCATTAATATTTTGAAGAAGAAGAAGAAGAAGAAGAAGAAGAAGAAGAAGAAGAAGAAGAAGAAGAAGAAGAAGAAGAAGAAGAAGAAGAAGAAGAAGAAGAAGAAGAAGAAGAAGAAGAAGAAGAAGAAAAGCATGAACTATGTAGTTTATTTGTACCTTGTATGTAACAACTTTGGCATCTGAAGTACTTTTAGACCAGGCATTTCAGTTTGTATACCACCTACCGCTTCCGGATCTCTTCTCCCAGCCATTGTACATATTTTGATTTCCTGCCTTCTCCCCTAGGAAACTGCAGCACATAACCCCTGGAAACTACAGACGCCTATCCCAGGAGAAATTTGAGGCACACACCTTGTTTAGGATCCTTTTGAAAGAAGTAATACTTGATCATTAAGAGTCAGCAGAGGTTTGCTTTAGACTAAATTCATTTTCTAAAACAAAACTATTACATTTATATCAATTCTAAATGACAAAGAAGTGCTGGCAGCAAAAAATATAAAGTGTAAAATTTTTAAACCTACATATTAGATTATCTTAGAGGCAAACACACCAGAAATTGGGAAGAATGTTTATCCCAGGGAAGGGAAGGAGAAGGCCAGAGGGCCGAGGAGGAAGGAAGACACGTTTTTCATTATCTATGTTAGAGCACCTTTTGGATTTCAGAGCCCCAAGATTTCACAGTTGATGGAGCCCCCATTGACGCAAAGGCAGCACCCATGGAGCATATGGAATAGAATCCAAATGAGCCTGATTTTTAGAAAAAGTTTACTGAAGATTCTCTGAGATGAGAATCACCACCCTTATTACAACACAGAAAAACCAACTGACTTTGTCCTCAATGACCACATGGTGCTGAATTCAGCTGCCTGTTGGGGGTGAAGTTCAGTTGTTCCCAGCATATGACTCAGCAGCTGTTTGGCTTCACAATGCATCTTGTCATATTGAACCCAATTAAGTCAGTCCCTAACAAAAACTTCCTCCCTCTTTTAAAATTTTGGATTATTTGACTGGTGTTTTTTAGTTTCCCAACTACAATGAAAAATAGATTTTTAGGGTATAAAATTTTCCTGCCTTCCGTTGCCTTCTGTTTTCTGCAAACTTGAAGCTTGAGAGAATGGAATTAAAGTTTCAAATCATTGTTTCTCTTAGCTTTTGTCTTGAAGGATTTTGAAATGTTTTTGCTTCAATAATATTGAATTCATAACTTTTTAATAATAACAAGAGGCATCAAAAGGTGTGACTACATCGCTCTACCTTTTCCAAGAAATAAAATGTAATTATTAGAGATAACATACCTAAACCCTAAATTGGAGGAGGGAGAGAATAAGAGAAGTGGAGAGAAAGAATTGACGGGGAGGCTGGAGATGGAAACATTTCAGATGATATCCTATTTCTCTCAATTTTTTGAAAGCATTACAAATACTTTTTGACAACAACAAAACACAATTTTATAGAATGAAGTATATATGGTACCATACATTACTGTTATAGATATTGTAATAATGTACTAATAAAAGTTTGTTCTCTTAACTAGGCGTAGTGTGCACCTATAGTCCCAGTATCATAGGCTGGGGCAGAAAGATCACTTGAGCCTAGGAGTTTGAGATCGCAGTGAGATATAATGACACCACTGTACTCTAGCCAGGGTGACAAAGCAAGATCTCATCTCAAAAAAAAAAAGAAGTTTGTTTGTTCTCTATGTGTTTAAAGACTTACCTATACTTAAGTCACTAGTTTACTCTTCCTCCCTAAATACACCTAAATTGGTGAAAGTTTTTTTTTTTTTCACCCTGGATAGAGTGCCATGGCACCACAGCTCACAGCAACCTCCAATTCCTGGGCTCAAGCGAGTCTCCTGCCTCCGCCTCCCAAGTAGCTGGGACTACAGGCGCCCGTGACAACATCTGGCCATTTTTTGGTTGCATCCGTCATTGTTGTTTGGCGGGCCCAGGCTGGATTCGAACCCACCAGCTCAGGTGTACGTGGCTGGCGCCTTAGCCCATTGAGCCACAGGCGCCGAGCCAAGGTGAAAGTTTTTTACTATTATTTTTCCTTGCTCTGTTAACTCAAGTTGAAACACATTGAAAGTTTTCTTTCTCCTAGAAGTTTTGTCTTTGAACTTTCCCCAATTTAACACTGTAAACCTAGACATAACAACTTTGGCTTCATGTGTAAAACCTAAGAATGATTGCTAACCAACGAAAATACACCAAAATGCAAAAATAACAGAATAAAATAGTCAAATTCCTGGAAAGTTTATCTCACTCATTCTGTTTCGTGAAAGCTGATTATGTAGTTTATGGCTACAGGTGCTGAGCCAGTTCTTACCTTTTTAACATGAGGTTAAAGAAGTCTGGTCTCTGACCTCTTCAGCATCCCTGAAGAGCCCCAGTTCCAGAGAGTCTATGGGATCGGCTGAGGCCTCCATTGTGATCGTCCTGTTTCTCACAGGTAGTGTCCTCAGAGCACTCCCCAATAAACCTTACTTGCACAAATCTGCACCCCAAAGTCTGCTTCTGGGAAAATAACCCAAGTAAGATAAACAGATTGATTCTCCCCACCCCTTCCAGCAGAAGGGAATGAGTTATACTGATATGTCTGTGCTTTTTGCCTCTAATTTACAAGGATTGTTTTTTGTTCCTTTTAATTTCCAGCAGTGTTATGTTGTAGAACCACGTTAAGACACAGGGTCCTAACAGCATCAGTAAAATGAAAGCTGAATTACTTCTTGCCTATTTTATAGCTAACCCAAGATAACATTCTTGACTTTCTCTGTGGGTTACAGAAAAAGATAAAGTCCATGAAATTAAATAAGGCTAATGACCTCCATGGAGATCAAGCTCACGACCTTGCCATTATTTTGCCATGCTCTGCTCAACTGAGCTAATGGGCTCAGACAGATAGTTAATTAAAAAATAAAATTTAAAGACTATTTCTATAAATCTTACTATCCTTGATAGCAATGATTAGGAGTAAAGATTATATGTTTAGGCCGGGCGCGGATTACACCTGTAATCCTAGCACTCTGGGAGGCTGAGGCGGTGGATTGCTTGAACTCACGAGCCTGAGACCAGCCTGAGCAAAAATGAGACCCCACATCTCTACTGAAAATAGAAAAACTGAGGCAAGAGGATTGCTTGAACCCAAGAGTTGGTGGTTGCTACAAGCTATGACGCCACAGCACTCTACCCAGGGTGACAGCTTGAGACTTCTGTCTAAAAAAAAAGATTGTATATCTGAATGGTTTTCCATTTCTCTAGTGTATGCTGGATAAAGATGGCAGACTGACCACATGAAATTATCTCCTCTCCCACCTAAGAACCACTGACATTAAAAGAGAACTTAAACCTGCCCAATAGCGACATCAGCAAGAGGACTGACTAGAGACACCTGTTGCTCATCTCCCACACAAGAAAGGACCCAGGCAGTGAATAAATAGCTAAGGTTTAACTGCAATGTCAGAGGGAGAATTCCGGAGTGCACCTGTGGCGATTGTACGTCCAGAAAGTCAACGTGGAGGCACTTGGCCTTTGCCACCTTCCTCCCAAGCCCTGAGCCCAGTTCAGAGAGCTACCAGGAATTCATGGCAGCTGCATTTCCGGATTGGGAGGACAAGGTGTACACGCCCCACCCCCTACTCACTCCTGTGAGCCACACTGCTGCTGCAAGACCAGAACCACCTCTAGAGCGCACCCTCCTCAGGAGGCCAGTAGCCACTGAACCCCTCCAGCACTGGGGCTCCATCTTCATTATGTCAAGCCCACATGGATGGTTGAATGCTACAACCCCAGCTGCGTGGAGGCTGGGCTCAGAATCAGCTGTGACTCTGGTCCTGCACAGCAGGGAAACTAAACTCTGCCCCTGTACTGTTAGCAAGAGGAGGCTGCCATTCCTGCCCCAGGTGAACTGGCTCTTGACACTTCCAAGATTTTTGCATCATCTTTACAAAAGACACCTGGCAGACCGTGACCCCACTGATACCCTATTCCGGTCTATATTCCTATGCAAGTACAAGAATGGTTGGTGTGTGTGCTGCCCTGGTTGCAGAATCTGAGGCCCCTTTCAATCACAAATCTTGATGGCTGATCTTCTTGGTTTATAATCCTGTTATCTTTGGCAGTTCTATGATAACCACTAGAATATTCACTGGAACATGGAGAACATTTATAAATTGACAGAAACTTGGAATTCCCTTTGTACCTTTGAAAGTATGGATGCTAATTTACCAAAGTGGGACATGAAAGCCCAAAGCATGGGGTACTAAGCACAACATCAGGATATGAAGACTAGTAATTGAGAATTAAAATCAAGGGCAGGCATGATGACTCACACCTGTAATCCTAGCACTTTGGGAGGTCAAGGCAGGAGGAGTGCTTAAGGTCAGGAGTTCAAGACTAGCTGGACCGAGAGTGAGACCTCATCTCTACAGCAAAAAAAATAAATAAATAAACCTAGCTGAGTGTGGTGGCACATACCTGTAGTCCCAGCTACTTAGGAGGCTGAGGCAAGAGGATCATGTGAGCCCAGGAGTTTAAGATTGTAGTGAGCTATGATGATGCCACTGTACTCTAGCCTGGGTGACAAGAGCAAGACCCTGTCTAAAAAAAAAGAATCAACTTAAAATGGATCCAAGGCCTAAATGTAATACCTAAAATGATAAAAACCATTAAAAGAAAACATAAGGGAAATGCTTCAGGACATTAGTCTGGGAAAAGATTTTATGAATAAGACTTTATGAATAAGATTAAAAGAAAATGTAGGGGAAATGCTTCAGGACATTAATCTGGGAACAGATTTTATGAATAAGACCTCAAAAGCAAAAATAAACATATATCAAACTACAAACCTTCTGCATAGGAAAGGAAACAATCAGCAGATTGAAAAGACAGCCCACAGACTGGGAGGAAATATTTATAAACTACTCATTTGACGGGGATTAACGTTGAGAATATACCAAGGCATTCAAACATCTCAATAGCAAAATAGTAAGTAATCCAATTAAACAATGGGCAAATGATCTATACAGACATTTGTAAAAAGAGGACATACCTATGGCTAACAAATACCTGAAACGAATGCTCAATACTATTTTGTTTGTTTGTTTTTTGTTTGTTTTGGCTGGAGCCGGGTTTTTGAACCCGCCAACTCCGGTATAGGGGCCAGCACGCTACTCCTTTGAGCCACAGGTGCCGCCCATGTGCTCAATACTATTAATCACTAGGAAAATGCAAATCAAAATCACAATGACGTATCATCTCATCCCAGTTAGGATGACTATTATCAAAAAACCCAAAAATATTAATGTGATAAATGCTGGTGAGGATATGGAGAAAAGAGAACTCTTGTACACTGTTGGTGGGAATGTAAACCAGTGTAGCCACTATGGAAAACAGTATGGAGGTTTTTAATTATGAATCTAATTAAGCAATTGTAGCAATTTGTTATGGTCTGAACGCGCCCCGCAAAATTCATATTGAGGCTCGGCCCCTGTAGCTGAGCAGCTAAGGTGCTGGCCACATATACCAGGACTGGTGGTTTTGAACCTGGCCTGGGCCTGCCAAACAACAATGACAACTACAACAAAAAAAATAGCCAGGCATTGTGGCGGGCGCCTATAATCTCAGCTACTTGGGAGGTTGAGGCAAGATAATCACTTAAGCCCAAGAGTTTGAGGTTGCTGTGAGCTATATGATGCCACGGCACTCTGCTGGGGGTGACATAATAAGACTGTGTCAAAAAAAAAAATTCATTTTGAAACTGAATTTTCAATGCAATAGTATTAAGAAGTGGGGCATTTAGGAGGGTATTGATTCAGTAGAGCGCCTCCTTCATCAGTGTGTTAAGGGCTTTATAAAAAAGGCTTCACAGAGTTTTTGCTCTTCTACTTTCCTTCCACCCTGTGAGGTCACAGCTAGAAGGCTCTTACCAGGTGCTCTCCAGCCTCCAAAATTGTGAGAAATAAATTTATATTGTTTATAAATCATTCAGTCTGAAATATTTTGTTATAGCAACACAAATTGATGAAGATAGACAACTTAAAACTGTTTTTTAATGAATGTATTCAAGAGTTGCAGAAAGAAATATAATTACATTACCATTCGGGGCACTGCAGTGAACAATATCTATATAGACATAAACACAGATGATTAATTTAACTAAAAATTATATTAGACTTGATTGGGTGGAGGGATCATAAATGGATTTGGTCTACTTGATTGCAGTTTCACAAAGTCAAGGATTTGTCTGTTTTAGTGTCTTTGGCCCCTTCAACCCTCAGAGCAGGATTTGACATATGGTAGATGCTCAACCCATATTTATTGAACATTTCTTTCTTTCTTTTTTTTGACACAGAATCTCACTCTGTCCCCTGGGGTTGAGTGCCCTGGCATTATAGCTTATATCAACCTCAAACTCTTGGGCTTGAGCAATCCTCTTGCTTCAGCCTTCTGAAGAGCTGGGACTACAGGTGCCTGCCACCACACCCAGCTAGTTTTTCTATTTTTAGTAGAGACAGTCTCTGGCTCTTGCTCATGCTAGTTTTGAACTCCTGAGCTCAGGAGGGCGATCCACCTACCCTGGCCTCCCAGAGTGCAGGGATTACAGATGAGCAAATAAAACATTTCTATTAACACTATGCCAGGAAGGCAACAGATGATGTCTCTGAAAGTGATAAATCAAGAGGCAGCTTTATAAAGATATCACCAAGAATATGGGCATAAAACCACAAAGAAACAGGTAAAATGGTTTTTAAAAAGTGATTGTTTCTGAGACAGCTATCGAGAGGTAATTTAGAGGAGTGGGATAAGAAACTACTATTGTCCTTATAATTTATTTGGTGCTATTTTATTATTTTTAAATTATGTGTATATAATAATTTCATTAAATCTTTTAATAAAGGAAAACAGAAGTTTAAGATAAAACAATCTTTCTCTACTTTTTTTTTTGCAGTTTTGACGGGGGAGAGGCTTGAACCCACCACCCCTAGTATATGAGGCTGGTGCCCTACTCCTGGAGCCACAGGCACCACCCAATTTTTCTCTACTTTTTAAAAAGAAAGTACTGAGCAATAGAAGCTGAACACAAGATGATCATGAGTCCTTTACTAAGAAAAATATGTCAAACAAAATCCCACTTGCTTTTTTGGTACCTTGACAATCATTTCATTAGAAAACATAAGGATGACTGAGCCAGTAAAATCCAAGTTCTAATGCGCTGCACTGGGATGGCATCTGCTTATAATGGATTTAAGGACTACATTAATGGTGATTTTTTTGTTTTTGCAGGATTTCTAATTTATGAGAATAGGCAGTTAAATTATGTTTTACTATGCAATTATGGCTATTTAAAATTATTATATTTTCCTGAGCAAATAATCTGTTTATTCATTTGGTCATGTTATGAACTCTAGGGCTTTTTTTTTTTTTGAGACAGAGCCTCAAGCTGTTGCCCTGGGTAGAGTGCTGTGGCATCACAGCTCACAGTAACCTCCAACTCCTGGGCCTAAGCAATTCTCTTGCCTCAGCCTCCCAAGTAGCTGGGACCACAATGCCCGGCTATTTTTTGGTTGTAGTTGTCATTGTTTGGCAGGCCTGGGCTAGATTCAACTTGCCGGCTCTGGTGTATGCGGCTGGCGCTCTAGCCACTTGAGCGACGAGCCAAATCTAGGGCTTTTTAATGGAGCAAATACAAGTTATACTTGATTAATTCACTTACCTTAGTTTTGATCACAATTAACCTTAGCTTTAACAATGTTTATGAGTCTCTCCCACAACCTGAAATTGGGTGTTTATCACTTTCTTCTCCTTTCTAACATTATTAACACATGTCTTTTTGAATTGAGCTCTACAGGGTTCTTTGACCATAGTTTGTAAAATGAAGCATGAACTTTGGACTCAGGTAATGTTAGTTACCAATTCTGTTGCTTATTAGCTTTGTGAATGTTAGCTAATTACTTAAACTTCTCCAAGTCTCAGTTTCCTCATCTTTAAAATAAGGACACTAATACTTACCATATAGGTTGAAAAAATTAAATAAGGTCAGAATGTGGAGTAAATGCCTAGTAAAGTGTCTGTCACATGAATTCACAAATGGCAGGTAATATTATTACTTAGGTTTTAGATATTTTGTTTGTTTTTGTAACATATTTTTTCATCTTCCCATAAGTTTACCTTACGACATTTATATGTATGCTTGTTTTATAAACTCAATTAAAATTAATTAAAATTTGGCTTTCAGGATTAAACGAGTCTCTTTGAGATAACTGTGCTATTTCCAAACCACAGGATTGGGAATTTCTGCAGAGTGTCCACTACATGGCAATGCTTGAGTAAAGGAGCTGAGATGATTGTTAGAGGTGATGGGGATGGGGGGGGTCTTCCTTATATTCATTCTATCTGCTTTGTATATATCTTAAATTTTCTATACTCAAAATTTCTATAGACCAGGCAAGATGGCTTGCACCTGTAATCCTAGAGCTCTGGGAGGCCGCCGAGGTGGGTGGAATACCTGAACTCAAGAGTTCTCACAGTAGCCTGAGCAAGAGCAAGACCCTGTCTCTACTACAAATAGAAAAACTAGCCAGTCCTTATGGTGGGTGCCCGTAGTCCCAGCTACTTGGGAGGCTGAAGCAAGAAAATCACTCAAGCCCAGGAGTTTGAGGTTGCTGTGAGCTGTGATGCCACAGCGCTCTACCCAGGGCAACAGAGTCTGTCTCAGAAAAAAATAAAATAACAAATAAAATAAAAATAATAGCTAGAATAAAGATGAATTCCCATAAAGAAAGTGGTGTCAAATCAGTTTCCTTGAGTAAAGCATTTTTGGTATATATTCTTGATTGTGTACATAGAAAAGACACCATTTTCTTGCAATCATTGTCCTTTGTAATTAATTTCTGGGTTTTTTTTTTTCATTAAAGAGAGTGGCCTGAAAAACAATAATGAAGATTTAATCTCTCTTCAGCTAAATAGGTCTTGGCTTGCTGCACACTTGAATGAGGAAAACTCCAGGGAAATCTAAGTAGGAAGCAAAGTGGTGATGAGTCAGCCTCTGGCACACTTTCTCTGCATTGATACTAAATCAAAGCTTCAGTTAATGACCAGGTCTGGTTTGCTGCTGAAGTGCTTCTGGGAGTGAAAATAAGATTGACAGCGTAGTTATTAATAGGCTCTAACACCCTCTTCTTTTTATGGTGGTGTTTGTTACAAAAGTCCAAATGTTTCTTGTGGAAACCTAAATAAGTGATTGTTTTCTTACTGAAACTTCATTGGTGGTTTTAGTTAAATAAAGAAAGATGCTGGGTGACGCCTGTAGCTCAGTGAGTAGGGCACCAGCCCCATATACCAAGGGTGGCAGGTTTGAACCCGGCCCCAGCCAAACTGCAACAAGAAAATAGCCAGCTGTTGTGGCGGGCACCTCTAGTCTAAGCTACGAAGAAAGGCTGAGGTAAGAGAATCGCCTAAGCCCAAGAGCTGGAGGTTGCTGTGACCTGTGAGGCCACGGCACTCTACCAAAGATGACAAAGTAAAACTCTGTCTCTAAAAAAAAAAAAACAAAACAAAAAAAACTTTGCAAACTAACATCATAATAATATAATAAACATATATTATAAAAAAAAAAAAGCCTCCTTTCCTGACCTAAGCTATTTGACAGGGTTGTTGATACATTAAGTTGTGCCAAGCTTTGTCTTCCCCACACAGGCTGTGTTTTGCTGGTCCTTCAGGTGATTCATCTACTATATACCCATAAAAAAAATTATAGTTCACATAGTTGTTGTAAGAATTAATTAGTGTTTATTGTGGACTTTGTGATTCTCAGATGAAAGGAAATGCAATGTGTCTATGTAAAATAATAACACCAGTACACATTATAAGGAATGATGGATTCTTTCTGAATGAAAGATAGAGTATCAACTTCAATTTATCTTTATTAGTGTTTGCAGAAGAATCAAACAATATTTGGAGGAATATAATGCAACTCAAGTTTTCAGGTGTAGACGTAAATTTAAAAAAGGGTAGTATACAATAATTCTATTGTAGAATAAGGAAATGCAGTCTTTTTGCTTTGGAATACCTAAATATCCAAAGGAAAAAAGAAAGAAATTAAAGGAAAGAGTATTTGCTCCACTTTTAAAGAAGGTAGCCTAAAAACAAGAATGAAGACTCTTGATTCTTGAGATTCTTTCCCCCTGAGATAAGCATTATTAATTAGTCAAAAAGAATTTATCAGAAACATTTGATCCTGTTTTACTCCTCACAGTTTTGCATGTGGGTGGGAGAAGACAATTTAAAGAAAGAGAAAATTGACTAAACAAACACCAGTGGCACAGGAGAAACCCAAGAGATATTTTGAATCCATCCTCCTATTTCACTCCTAATAATGCAGACCTAATAATATTTTTTCCCCAAATATTAGCTTTTCCTGTCCATGCCCATCTGCCTCTCTCAGTTTGGTTCCTCAGCATGTCTGATAGGGGTTGCCATAGTAGTCCCCGCTGTCCACCCTGAACATGTTCTCCTCCCGTGTACCAACCTAGTCAAGTCCAAATTCCCTCCCTGCCCCTGAAGGTCTGCCATTATGAGGCCCTCCTCCACCCATCCTGCAGCAACTCTATTCAGTTGCATAGGTCTCCTTAGGAGTACACCCTCCTTCATAATCCTCATGTCACTGGGATGTCCTTTCCTTTCTCTCTACCAATATAAATTTAACCCATTCTGAGGTTTCTGATCAATGACCATTCAAACTCTAAGTAATCATTATCTTTTATGATCTCTTTGGCTTCTGGGCACCTAGAGTTTGTATTACAAACTTTCATGTTTGTTACTCTCAGTTACCTACATAATGAGGCTACAACCTCCTTGAGGGCAAGGACTGTTTTTTAGACACATTTTGTGTCTCACAGAGTGAAGCCACCTACAGAGCTGAATGAATGTGGGTAATATTTTTATTTCCTAACATCCAGAGAGTTATTAAGATAAGTATTGGACATCATCCAGCCCCTGAAACATGAAGAGTTAAGTTTGGAAAAAAGCCCTCATGTTGTGTCCTCTGATATAGGAGAAGGAATATTTAATTAGCCATGCCCAAAGCCTAAGATTTTCGTGGATTTCGGATATTTGTATATACATACATAATGAGCTATCTTTGAGATGAGACACAAGTCTAAACACAAAATTTATTTATGTTTCATATACACCTTATACACATAGTCTGAAAGTAATTTTATACAATATTATTAATTTTTTTGTACATTGAACTATTTTTTTTTTTTTTTGAGGCAGAGTCTCACTTTGTTGCCCTTGGTAGAGTGCTGTGGTGTCAAAGCTCACAGCAACCTCAAACTCTTGGGCTTAAGTGATTCTCTTGCCTCAGCCTCCCAAGTAGCGGGTATGGCAGGCGCCTGCCACAAAGCCTGGCTATTTTTAGAGATGAAGTTTCACTCTGTTTCAGGCTGATCTTGAACTTGTGAGCTCAGGCAATCCACCTGCCTCAGCCTTCCACAGTGCTAGGATTACAGGTATGAGCCATTGCACCTGGCCTTGTATGTTGAACTTTTAAAAAGCAAACATGGGCTCAGCGCCTGTAGCACAGTGGTTACAGCGCCAGCTACATGCACCAAGGGTGGAGGGTTCAAACCCAGTCTGGGCCAGCTAAACAACAATGACAACTGAAACAAACAAACAAAAAGTAGCTGGGCATTGTGGCAGGGGTCTGTAGTCCCAGCTGCTTGGGGAGCTGACACAAGAGAATCACTTAAGCCAAGAATTTGAAGTTGCTGTGAGCTGTGATGCCATGGCAATCTTCCGAGGGTGACATAGTGAGACTGTCTCAAAAAAATAAAAAATAAAATAAAATAAAATAAAAAGGTTTCACTATCTTATCTACACACATGGATAATCTGTGGCTATATGGCATCACCATCATTCCTGACTCTGGATTTAATACATGCTATCAATACGTGACAGTTTTCTTACACTTATTTACACATAAGTAAATTCACACAAAAGTGCGAGTTTGTTTTTCCTAAACAAACTGTATTATATTTCTGTGTTTTGAATGCAACCTATTACATGAAGTCAGATGTGGAATTTTCCACTTGTGACTTCATGTTAGCATTCAAAAGTCTCAGATTTTGGAGCTCTTCATATGTTGAACTTTTGGATTAGGGATGTTCAAGTCGTACTATCTTTCAGATTTTCTACTTCCCGTGGTACAATTCCACTCTCACTAATAAATGCTCAGGTTTCTAGATTCACCAGACAATGGTGATCTTGCCAAATCTTCTGCTAAGGAGCGCCTGCCAGAGCAGTCAGCCCTTAAACCATATTTCTACTCAGCTCCCCCAAACTGTTGCACACTTCCACTTTTCACACTCTCTGCCCTGATTTGGGTTATACCAGAGAAGCCACAGAGTGTAGTGGTCAAAAGAGTAGACTTTAGAGCTAGGCAGCCTCAGTTTGAATCACGACTCTATTGCTCATTGTCACCTTGGAGAAGGAGGCAACCCTTCTGTGCCGGTTTCTGCATATTGAAACAGGATGCTTAATGTACCTGTCTCACAAGGATGCCACGAGGAGCTGATATATCATATATGTAGAATGATTCAGACAGCACCCAGCAGATAAGTGCTCCAGAAATAACAATTAGGCAAAAAACAAGTTCCAGGTAGGACTATTTTAAAACTAGATTGATTCTCCCACTGCGGCTTCTCAAAGTGCTGGAATCATAGCTGTGAGTGACTGTGCCTGGATTTTAAAAAGAAAATAAAAACAAATAAAGACAAAGCCATGAATCTCAGCCAGGCAGGAAAACAGAAAATGGCAAGATCACTGGATCACACAGGACGAATAGGAACCTGAGAAGAGCTGAACTGGACAAAGACTAGAATCTAGTTTCCGAACTGGAAGTTTCAGTAGTGTTTAAATAAAGCATGCCTCTATTACAAGAGTTTACCAGCCTTTCCTGAATGCTCAGCTGTTGATATTATACCCATAATCTTTATTATTTTTCTTTTTTTTTTTTTGAGACAGAGTCTCACTGTTTCCCTCAGTAGAGTGCTGTGGCATCACAGCTCACAGCAACGTCAAACTTTTGGGCTTAAGTGATTCTCTTGCCTCAGCCTCCCAAGTAGCTGGGAATACAGGTGCCTGCCACAACACTTGAGTATTTTTTTGTTGCAGTTGTCATTGTTGTTTAGCTGGCCCAGGCTGGGTTCAAACCTGCCAGCCTCGGTGCATGTGGCTGGCACCGTAACCACAGAGCTACGGGCGCAGAGTCTATACCCAGAATCTTTTCTTTCTGTTGCTGTTTCCCTCCAGGTGACTTTCTGCCTTTGCTTCTACTACCAACTAATTGACCCCCTAAACCTATAGCTTAAACACTAGACAAATTGTTGCTAAGGACCTGAGGGAAAAGCTCTTTCCTCAGAGGAAGCCAGATACCCAATAATAGCTGGCTGTTCTTAGGTCTGAGGCACTCAACTGCTCCAGTCAGCGGTGGCCATGGTGACAGAGTCATGAGAACAAGCACATCTACTTATCCTTGGGGTGTAGCAGGCATTGTTGCAGAGAAAGAGACTGCAGGTACAACTGGCCCTTGCAGTGAAACAGATTGTTCTTCAGTATACTGGAAGCATCTAAAAGTGTCTGGTGGAGGCCAAGCACAGTGACTCATGCCTGTAATCCTAGCTCTCTGGGAGGACAAGGCAGGAGGATTGTTTGAGGCCAGGAGTTAAAGACCAGCCTGAGAAAGAGGAAGACATTGTTACCAATAAAAATAGAAAAATGAGCTGGGTGTGGCAATGCGCACCTATAGTCCCAGCTTTTGAGGAGGCGGAGGCAGGAAGATCACTTGAGCCCAGAAGTTGGAGATTGCAGTGAGTTGTGATGATGCCACTGCACTCTAGCCAGGATGACAGAGTACACTGTCTCAAAAAAAAAATTTTTTTTTGGTGGCATTATTATCAATGATGGAATTCAAGTTTTAAGCTAAAATAATGATCATGGTAATAAATTTAAGCTATCAGCTCAGGATGAGAGATGATCAGGATGGGATGATGGATTCTTCAGTTCAAACTAGCACTATCCCTTCTGTGACACTGGCCAAGATAACCTTCTGTATCAGCAGGTCCCATCGGGCTTACAGAAGCCACTCTAAGTATTTAAAACAGACAAAATCTGATGCAGGGAATCGATTACATAGGTGTTAGAAGGGTCAATTCAGAGATTATCAACTAACAACACCAGGGACGAAAGGGGCCCAGGGTGTATGGTTACCTGGCAGAGCCTGCCCAGCAGCAGCTGGAGCCATGGAGGAAATTGCAGATGCCCGCAGTACCACCTAAAGCCGGAGAAAGATGGTGAGAAATAACCTGGCTTCGTTTTCCTCTTGTTCTCCAAACTCTTCCCATTAGCCAAACACATCGGGAAGCATAGGACACAGGAAGGTCAGTCCTCCCTGTGATAGATCAGGGAAGGCAAAGGAAGGACCTGAGGGCACATGAGCTCAGGACTAGTTCTGTATCTTATAATTAACTGAGTCAAATATGTTTTTGCTATCTATTTTTTAAAAACCATAAACATTTAAGCTAAGTTTATCCGAGAATGGCCAAGAGGGTCTATATTGCTATAATGTTGACTTAGTACCTTGGAATGAGCAGAACTGGCTTTTAATCTTGGAGTGAATGACTTAACCCTTCCAAACGTGTATGTGTCGTTCTATAAAATGGTATTAATATATGTCATCTTCATCTTCCAGGATGATAATGATCCAACGCAACGAATGTAAAGTTTTTAGCACAATGTCTCTAGACATGGGGATTATGATCATGGAACGGATGGTGACTGTCTCCAGGCCATGTGCCATTATTGCTTCTCCAACAGTCTGGTTTAGCAAACTGATTCAAAATTTAGGCATAATTGGATCTCTCCAACAGTCTGGTTTGGCAAACTAATTTGGTTTCCAAACTGATTCAAAATTTAGGCATAATTGGATCTCTGAGTAATTTCATCAATATCGAAGTTCTGTGAGGTTAAAAAGTCTGAATTGGACAAAGAAATGGTAAATGCTTGAGATGAGGGATATGGCAAATACCCTGATCTGATCACTATATATGTATCAAGACAGCATATGTAACAGGCATGGAGGTTCATACCTGTAATCCCAGCTCTTTGGAAGGCCAAGGCAGGAAGGTCATGTGAGGTCAAGAGTTTGTGATAATAGCCAGGCATTGTGGTGGGCGCCTGTAGTCCCAGCTACTTGGGAGGCTGAAGCAAGAGAATTGCTTAAGCCTAAGAGTTTGAGGTTGCTGTGAGCTGTGAAGCCTGGGCACTCTACTGAGGGCAACATAGTGAAATTGCCTCAAAAAAAAAAAAAAAGAAAGAAAAAGAGTTTGAGATCAACCTACACAACATAATGAGACCCTGACTCTAAAAAGAAAAAAAAAAGTATAATAATTATATTGTATTAAAAAATAAGTTGTCTGAGGGTGGCACCTGTGGCTCATCAGTAGGGCGCCGGTCCCACACATTGAAGGTGAAGGGTTCAAACCCGGACTCGGCCAAACTGCGCACCTGTAGTCCCAGCTACTCGGGAGGCTGAGGCAAGAGAATGGCCTAAGCCCAGGAGCTGGAGGTTGCTGTGAGATGTGTGACACCACGGCACTCTACCAAGGGTGATAAAGTGAAACTCTCTCTACAAAAAAAAAAAAAAAAGTTGTCTGAATTTGTTAAATGCCATATGAAGGTTTCTACATCTCATCAAAAAAATTATTTGGTACCTTGTATATAAAAGGCTTGCCTATGTACACTTTAGTTAAGCAGAAATTTTTAGAGGAATTATGTGATTATGATTTTGAACAGGTGATTCATCCATTGTAATAGAAAGTCAGTGGATAATTTAACAGGAAGAGTTTTGGTGATTTAACCAAGTTCTTGAAAAGCATTGTGATTACACTTTCACTAAATTCTTCATCAATATTTAGAGTGTTAGAATTCAAAGTATTATGGACTTTTGGGTTTTTTGTTTTGTTTTGTTTTTCAGTTAAATCTCATCATATTTGATTAGTAAATTTTATGAGGGGGTAAGACATGGTGATTTTGTCTCCCTACTCTGATTTTGCTATGACTTTTTACAAGATTTTAATTCATCACATTTTAAAAATCATGCAACATATAATGTACATAAAAGAATGAACAAAAAAGTGCAGTTAAAGAATAATGATAAAACGTGGGTTATCAGAACTTGCTAACACTAGTGTTACTAAAGGTGGTGTACGTAAAATCTCCCACAGCTGAATTCGACTGGCTTAAAAAAAAAAAGAATAATGACAAAATTAACGAGTGTGTCCTCACTATCCAGGCCTAGAAATAAAATGTTTCTACTTAGTAGTACCCTTATTACCCTCAAAGTGAACACTATCTTGAGTTTTTTATTAATTATTCGGGTTATTATTTATTTATTTATTTTGAGACAGAGTCTCACTCTGTCACCCTTGGTAGAATGCCATGTCATCACAGCTCACAGCAACCTTAAACTCTTGGGCTTAAGTGATTCTCTAGCCTCAGCCTCCCAAGTAGCTGAGACTACAGGCACCTGTCACAGTGTCCGGCTATTTTTTGGTTGTAGATGTCATTGTTGTTTAGGTGGCCTGGCTGGGTTAGAACTCGCCAGCCCCGGTGTATGTAGGCAGCAACATAACCACTGAGCTATTCAGGTGCCAAATCTATTCTTTATATATATATATACACACACACACACACACACACATATATATATATATATTTTTTTTTTTTTTTTAGTCAGAGCCTCAAGCTGTCACCTGGATAGAAAGCTGTGGCATCACAGCTCACAGCAACCTCCAATTCCTGGGCTCAAGCGAGTCTCTTGCCTCTGCCTCCCAAGTAGCTGGGACTACAGGCGCCCGCCACAATGCCCAGCCATTTTTTTTTTTGGTTGCAGCCATCATTGTTGTTTGGCGGGTCCAGGCTGGATTCGAACCTGCCAGCTCAGGTGTACGTGGCTGGTGCCTTAGCCTGTTGAGCCACAGGCGCTGAGCCTAGTCTTTATATTTTTGATCACTTGTGCTTATATCCTTAAACAAAATACTAGTTGTCAGTGTTTTTAAAACTTACGGGAATCATAGTGATTACATTGTTCTATGTCTTGCCACTTTCAACCAGAATCATGTCATAAGATTCATTCGTGTTACTGTGCTTAGCTGTAGTTCATTTTTGCATTTATATTCATAAGTGAAATTGGCCTAAAATGTTCTTTGATTATCCTCCTCAGGTTTTGAAATCTAGATTATATCTTTCTTCTAAAATTAGCTAAGTATTTTTGTTCTTTCTCTAGTTTCTGGAAAACCTTCTACACGTATAAGAGAAGAATGAGTTGTTCATCAGCAGTTAGATAAACTCATCCATAAAATCATCTGTACTTGGTTTTTTTTTTAATAGAGACGGAGTCTCACTTTATCACCCTGGGTAGAGTGCCGTGGCGTCACACAGCTCACAGCAACCTCCAACTCCTGGGCCTAGGTGACTCTCTTGCCTCAGCCTCCTGATTAGCTGGAACTACAGGCGCCTGCCATAATGCCCGGCTATTTTTCCATTTTTGTACTTTAGCTGAGGCCGGATTTGAACCCACCACCTTCAGTATATGGGGCCGGCGCCCTACTCGATGAGCCACAAGTGCCACCCTGTAGTTGGTTTTATGTTTCTGGTTTTTGTATGTGTGTGTGTGTGTGTGTGTGTGTGTGTGTGAGAGAGAGAGAGAGAGAAGCTCTTACTAGCATTTTAATTTCTTTAATCTTATATCATTTCTTCTATCAACTTTGAAATTTAATATATATTTAGAAATGTTTGCATTTAATCTAAATTTTTCAAATTTATTGTAAATACCTTATTTTTCACTGAGTTGTAAGCTCTTTCATGTCTTCAAAGTTTAAAAATATTTCAACCACCTTTTCTAGTTGTTCTCAAAAAAAAGATCGCTTTGCATTCCCTGGTCCATTAGTATCAGAAAGACATTTGATTCTTTTTTGAATCTGCCCACTCTTTATTCAGCTTTAAAGCTTTATTTATTCCCAGATACATTAAAGTTACTGATTTTCTGTGTCGGATAATTTCAGCATCTGAAATTGTATGAATCCGATTCTGCCATGATAGCCCATGATGCTTTATTACCTTGAGTGATTATATTTTCCTGACATCATCATTATCATTATTATTATTGTCATTCTTATTAGTTTACTGTGAATTATGCTTTTTCATAGAACTTTCTATGGAAATTATTAAGGCCTCAGATGAAAGTGGTATCTTCCCCCAAAGATTTGCCTTTTCTTTTTCCAGGGGACTAGGGCATATTAGTCAGAAGCCACATAAATTGAAATGATTGACCTAGGATTTTGTTTAGCCTCCCTAAGAAGTGTAAATTGAAACTATAAATCATCAAGAGGATTGACTTATGGTAATGAATTCACAGGGGAAATTTTTCTCTCTCTAGTCAGAACCAAGGTTTAAAACAGGTCATTTTTTGCAGTCTAGAAAGGGAAGAGGTATTCATGTTTAATTCACCCTAATACTGAGCAACTCTTTGGGTCCTGGCTTTATGAGGCAGAAAAGCCTCATGTTACACTTATATCTTCTTTTGTCTTTTTTTTTTGTCCTTCAGAGCCATGAAAAACTGAGTTTACCAGGATAGGCAAATTCCACAAATATCCTTACAGAGAAAGTTCTCCGAGCTCCTCTTATTTCTCAGAGTCCCTGCCTTTATTCAGAGTCTGGCCTGAATATTCCACACTTTCTTGCCAGTTTATATGTACAGGAAAAACTTTAAAAAACATTTTAACCACCTATTTTTGTTACTTTTGATTTAGAGGGTTTATACCTGATGTACAGTTTTGTTCTGTGTTCATATTATTAAAAAGGATCGTATTAGCTGCTTCTTTATGTTGGTAAGTACAATGAGCACTTATCTACTTAACGCACACCTATCTGCAACCATTTATTTATTTATTCATTTAACAAATATTTCTTGAGGCCTATTATCCATGAGGCTTTTTTTTTTGCCTCTAAGGATATAACAATGAATAAAAACACAGTTTCTACCTGTATGTAACTTAAATTCTAAGGCACAAAATACATTAAACAACACATTACATGATTGACCAATATAGGTACAAACTTTCATTATAAGGGAAAAATTAGAAAGCAAAGCACTTAGACTGAGAAGTCAAGGAAGGCCTCTCCAAAGAAGTAATCTTTTTTTTTTTTTTGGACAGTCTCACTCTGTTGCCCAGGATAGAGTGCTGTAGTGTCAGCCTAGCTCATAGCAACCTCAAACTCCTGGGTTCAAGCAATCTTCCTGCTTCAGCCTCTCAAGTAGCTGGGATTACAGGCGTGCACCAGCATGTCCAGCTAACTTTTCTATTTTTTGCAGAGATGAGGTCTTACTCTTGGTCAGACCTTTCTTGAACTCCTGGCTTCAAGCAATCCCATCGCAGCCACCCAAAGTGCTAGGATTACAGGCATGGGCCACTGCACCCAGCCTGTTTGAGGAGTTTTAACATATACATCCTTACCTGTTTAATATAAACTTCTATCAATATATAGGAAAATTCTTCAGGAATTCCCCTCAAGTCTTTTCCCAGTCAATCTCTACTCTCACTCCTCAGAGGGAACCATAGTTCTGAGATTTTCTCACCAAAAATGAGCTGTTTTAGAATTCCATATTAATGGAATCAGCATACATATGTTCTTCTTGTGTGTAAGTCTGCTTTCACTTAGCATAATGTTTTTGAGATTCATCCACATTGCTGCACTTATCAACTTATTTCTCTTTATTAATGGTGTGTTTACCCTGTTGATGGATACTTATGCTGCTTCTAGTTTGGGACCGTCATGATTGAAAGCTGCTAAGAACATTTTTTAATAAATTGTTGTAGACAGTTTTCATTTCTCATGAATAAATATCCAGAAGCAAAATTGCTCGTAAGATCATAGGGCTGGTAGATGTTTTGTTTTTCTGTCATAGAATCTTTATTTTTTCATTTGCATAACAGCAAAAGGAGCCATCTCCATGCATCATCCTGATCCGAACTGCTACCCACTCTGTTGACATAAATACTCCCCAGTGATCATTAATATTTTTAGCTGGGCACAGTGGCTCACACCTGTAATCCTAGCACTCTGAGAGCTCGAGGCAGGTAGATTGCCTAAGTTCACAAGTTTGAGACCAGCCTGGGCCAGAGCAAGACCTTGTCTCCAAAAAATATAGCTGGGTATTGTGGCGGACACCTGTAGTCCCAGCTACTCAGGAGGCTGAGGCAAGAGAATTGCTTGAGCCCAGGAGTTTGAGGTTGCTGTGAGTTATGACACCACAGCACTCTACCAAGGGTAACAAAGTGAGACTCTGTCTAAAAAAAAAAAAGTGTGATTTTGCAAGTCAAAGGAAGAAGGGGTGTCAGGAAAGAGGGAGGGATCAAGGTCTTCCCCTATACCTATGCTTGCCCAATACAGTTTCCACTATACAAGTACAGAGTGATTTTTTCAACAAGCAAATCTTATGTCCATCCTCAGCATTTCAGACTTCACATTGCTTTTATTTATTTATTTATTGAGACAAAGCCTCAAGCTGTCACCCTGGATAGAGTGCTGTGACATCACAGCTCACAGCAACCTCCAACTCCTGGGTTTAAGCAATTCTCTTCCCTCAGCCTCCCAAGGAGCTGGGACTACAGGCGCCCACTACAACGCCTGGCCATTTTTTGGTTGCAGCTGTCATTGTTGTTTGGTGGGCCCGGGCTGGATTCGAACCCACCAGCTCAGGTGTATGTGGCTGGCACCTGAGCCCGTTGAGCCACAGGCACCGAGCCCACATTGCTTTTAAAAGAGGGAATAAAGGACATGTGGCTCACGCCTGTAATCCCAACACTTGAGTGGCTGAGGCCAGAGGCTCACCATAGACCAACAGTTTGAGATCAGCTTGAGCAATACAGCAAGACCCCTTCTCTAAGAAAAAATAGAAAAATCAGCCAGGTGTGGTGACATGCTTCTGTCGTCCTAACTACTCCACAGACTGAGACAGGAGGATCACTTGAGCCTTGGAGCTGGATGCTTCAGTGAGCTATGACGACATCACCACACTGTAGCTCAGGTGACAGACTGAGACTGTCTTAAAAAACAAGTCTCGGCGCCTATGGCTCAGGCGGCTAAGGCACCAGCCACATACACCAGAGCTGGCGGGTTTAAATCCAGCCTGGGCCTGCCAAACAATGACGGCTGCAACCAAAAAATGGCCAGGCGTTGTGGCAGGCGCCTATAATCCCAGCTACTCGGGAGGCGGAGGCAGGAGAATCACTTGAGCCCAGGAATTGGAGGTTGCTGTTAGCTGTGATGCTACAGCATTCTATCCAGGGTGACAGCTTGAGGCTCTGTCTCAAAAAAAAAAAATTAAAATACTGAATAGGGGTGCCAGATAAATAAATAATAAAACATGGGATGCCTAGTTAAATATGAATTTCATGGATAAAATGAGTAAGTTTTTCAGTGTGTGTTCCGTGCAATATTTGGGATATACTTATACTAAAATATTATTTATCTGAAATATAAATTTTAGATATATATTTGAAATGTAAATTAATGTGACATCCTGTACTTTATTTGGCAAACTTATCTTAAAATAAAGTTCACAATGCCTATTTCGGCTTCCAAATTTCTACAGCATCTCTTTGCTGGACTCCATTGGAATCTCTATTTTTTTTTTTTAGCCAAACTGGATTTTTGTTTGTTCCCTGAATATATCACACTTCTTCCTGTCTCAGGGATACTGCACATGCTGTCATCCGCCTGAAACATTTTGCTCCCTGTTTGTCTAGCTAATGCCTACTTATTTGGCTTTAGCTTAAATGTCACTTTCTTGAGGAACCCTCTCTGTTAATTTCAGACTAGGTCAGTTCTCTTTTTTTTTTGAGACAGAGTCTCACCATGTCGCCCTCAGTAGAGTGGCGTAGCATCACAGCTCACAACAATCTCAAACTCTTGGGCCTCAGCCTCCCAAGTAGCTGGGACTAGGCACCAGCCACAAGGCCTGGCTATTTTTTTTTTTGTAGTTGTCATTGTTATTTGGCAGGCCCAGGCTTGAACCCACCAGTCCTGGTGTATGTGGCTGGCACCCTAACCATTGAGCTACAGGCTCTGAGCCAGTTCTCACTGTCAAATATCCTGTGTACTTTGGCCTTCAGGACCTTTAACAAACCTGTGATCATTTAATTATTTATAGTTCAGAAAAGAACTATAAATAATTTATCTTCCCTGCTAAACTCTAAACACTTGAGGGAGAGACCCTGTCTGGCTTATTCACTGCTATATCAACACAGCACAGGGTGGGCTGGGCGAGATAGCTCATGCCTGTAATCCCATCACTCTGGGGCGAAGGCAGGCAGATTGCTTGAGCTCCTGAGTTCAAGACCAGCCTAAGCAAGAGCAAGACCCCAACGTCTAAAATTAGCCCGGCGTTATGGAGGGGGCCTATAGTCTCAGCTACTTGGGAGACTGAGACAAGAGAACTGCTTGAGCCCAGGAGTCTGAGGTTGCTGTGAGCTGTGATTCCATAGCACTCTACTGAGGGCGACAAAGTCAGACTTTGTCTCAAAAATAAATAAATAAATAAAAATAAAAGCACAGGGTTTGTGGTGCTGTATGGCACATAACAGGTTATCAAATATTTGTTGTAATTGTTTGTGATAAAGGGAATGCAAATTAACTTTGTTCTGTGACTTTTATATCATCACTTGAGAACATTTGTGACTCATTTAGATGTTGCAGAAACAAGGTTAAGAAGCTCTGCAGAAAAGAACTATAAATAAACATTTCAATTGTGGTAGTTAAAATATTTTTGCAAAAGTTTAAAAAGGAATCCTTTTCCATGTAATTTTGGCGAGGAAGGCTTTGATTGCCCCAGATGAATGCTTGATTAGAAAAATTCTTGTTAGCAAAAGGAATTTAAAGAAAAAAAAAGTACTTTGCATTTGTAATAATTTCTAGCTGAGAGAGAGATTTATATGAAAACTTTCCCCTTGGGAAATCTGTGCAATATTAGTTTTTTTTTTTTTTGTAGAGAGAGTCTCACTTTATCACCCTTGGTAGAGTCCCGTGGCGTCACACAGCTCACAGCAACCTCCAACTCCTGGGCTTAGGCTATTCTCTTGCCTCAGCCTCTCGAGTAGCTGGGACTACAAGCACCTGTCACGATGCCTGGCTATTTTTTTGTTGCAGTTTGGCCAGGGTTGGGTTCGAACCCACCACGCTCGGTATATAGGACTGGTGCCCTACCCACTGAACCATAGGTGCCACCCTGCAATATTAGTTTTTAAAGAAAACATTCCCAGCAGATTAGTACAAAATTCAAATAAAAAATTTGAGAGTAGTGCTTATTATTTGGGAATAATTAATAAACCAAGTTAGCAGAAGGAAACATGGTGTGTTCAATTCAGCTTAAATAAACCAGATTTAAATGTATCATTAAGTTTTGAGACTCTGATGACCAGGGTCTTAAAAATCAGGGCACAGAGAAAGAAAAAACATGTGTAATTCCGTCAAGCAGAGGAAAAAGTGACTATAAGGAAAATGGATTATTTCTACAACCTTTGATTTCTGTACCCTTCTCCATATATGTTAAATTTTATTCTCTCAGTGGCTAACTTAAATAAAAAGGCAATTGACAGGAACAAATTTAAGTAGCTCACAGTTTTGAAGGTCAGAACTTGAGAGAACCTAGATAGCCAGAACCAAGGCTAAAGTCAGCCTTGAAATGGCCTGGTAAGGTAGACTACCCTGGCCAGTAGATGCTGGACACCATCCCAGGGACCGTTGCCATCAATCTCTGATGTCCAGCTAGACTCTGGGTCTCCGAGCTGCCAGTAAAATTAATTCTTCTTAATTCTCCATGATTTACTACAGATTCAAAGGCTCAAGTAAAAGCAAATTGTTGATTCAGGGTCATGAATGAGGCTGCAGAAGAAAAAAACAGTATATAGTTGACTGAGTTTAGATAATTTTCCCTCACCCTAACCAGGTGTCTGGTAGCTCAGGGGATGAAAGGAATCTAGGAAAATATCTGGACTTTCTGGCCCCTGCAGTGGGAGACGAAATGTGCCACTCATGGAAACTCCCAAACGGTGAATTTCTGAACAGTGAAAGGAGGAGAGGGTCAGAGGCTGGGCAGACAAACAATTACTAATGTTGACAACACTTGTTCATCTTTCAGGGATACAAGAGAATCTTGCTCTGTCCAACAGCTTGTATTGCATGGTTTCTACCATAGTAGGCAGGAGGTTACTTGATTTAAACATTCCCATACACACATCTGCACAAACTAATCCACTGACTTGTATTCTAAGCTTACTATTCCTATTGAGAAAAGGAGATTTTGTTCTTTGGTCCAGGTTAAAGGAAACAGTCACTGACATCATTAAACTCAACCATAACATAACCCTACACTCAGAGGACAAATATGACAATAATGTGTTTTGGTGGAGAAATTAGAATTGAGAGAAGGTAAATTCACCCATGTGGAGAGCCATGAAATACTATTTAAAGATGTTCCATTATAGCTTCTTGCTAAAAAGGGGGAGCTACTCCCCTTTACATTGATTCCTGAGTAAGCCTTTACCCTCCTTCCTTCCTTCCTTTTTCTTTTTCTTTCTCTCTTTCTTTCTTTCTTTTTGAGACAGAGTCTCACTATGTCACCCTTGGTAGAGTGTCCAGGTGTCACAGCTCACAGCAACCTCTAACTCTTGGGCTTAAGTGATTCTCTTGCCTCAGCCTCCCAAGTAGCTGGGACTACAGGTGCCCACCACAATGACCAGCTACTTTTTTTTTTTTTTTTTTGCAGTTCTTGTTGTTGTTTTAGCTGGCCTGGGCCAGGTTTGAACCTGCCAGCCTTAGTGTATGTGGCTGGCACCCTGCCCACTGAGCTACAGACACCAACCATTCCTTTTATTTTATCTGATATTTGTAAACGAAGAGCATTGGGAAATCCTTGAGCTGTCTCACATTTAATCTTTAGTCATGTTTATGTGACAATTACTCACATGAGATTGCTATAAATATTATGTCTGCGCTTTTGTTTTTAGATGACTAATTCCTTGGAAAACAGGATCTCTGTCTGTTTGATAAACTGCGTATAGCACCAAACATTTGTCATTACATGCAAGGTTGTTAATGCTGCCATTGAACATAATAATAACATACTTTGCCTGGATATAGTAAATAGAATTGCCCTTCATGTTAAGACAAGGTTGGCAAACAAAGGTCTGGGGCCAAATCAAGACTTCTTTTTGTCTATTTTTATAAATAAAGCTTTATTGCAAAACAGCTAATTCAAGGAAGTCCAACCTTTTTTCTTCTCTGCCACAAATTGGGAGACTAAGAGTTGCTTTGGGCTACACATCAAATACACAAACACTGATGAAAGCTGATGAACAAAAAAAAGTTCCACGTATACTTTTTGCACATATCCAAAACCACAGATAACTAAAATAGTCCTCAAATGATCAGCAGGTGCCCTGCAGGCTGCAGGTTGGTCCCTCTTGTTTTACATATCGTTTGTAACTGCTCTAACACTACAGTGGCAGAGTTAAGTAGTTGTGACAGAGACTGTATGGCTTGCAAAGCCTAAACTATTTACTAGCCAGCCATTTACCAAAAAGGTTTGCTGACCACTGACCTTTAATCAGTGGGTATCACCTGAGCTGATGTGCAAGAATCACTAGTAAAACCTCAAAAATGTAAAGATGCCTGGCCCCATACCAACACTCTGAATCAGAATCTCTAGGATCAGAGCTGGAGACTAATAGTGTTTAAAAGAAGCACCAGGCTAGGGTGCGGCCTGTGGCTTAGTGAGTAGGGCGCCAGCTGGAGGTGGTGGGTTCAAACCCAGCCCTGGCCAAAAAGTGCCAAAAAAAAAAAGAAGCACCAGGCAAATGTAACACACAGTACTTAGTATCATTTTAATTACTCTTACTCATCAAATACCTAATAGACATCAGGCATTATACTAGATGTTCTACTTGGTTTTTATATTAATCTCCATGAAGTACATTACAGAATCCTTCTTTTATAGAAAAGGAAATTGAACTGAAGTTAACTTGTACAAACTCACACAGCTATTAAAGTAATGGAACAAGGGTTTCAACTAAATCTTTCTGCCTGTCCCAGATTGATAAAATCAGAGGAAAAATATCAAAATGAAGGACTCTTGACTCTTATCCTGTGGGATTTACTTTTCCTCTGATGGAGCACTAGGTATTCCCATCACGGATGCTACGCTGGTCTGTCTGAGGATGGCCCAAACATCGTTGAAGAAATCTCCCATTAATAGAAGGTAGCATAGCTAAGAAAAGATTGTAACATTCAAAGAATTTACTCAGACTTAGAGGATAACAAAAGGGAAATAAGCTCACGGAGTAACATGAAGCTGACTATTCATCTTCAATGAGGCGTCTACCATAGAGACATCCTCCTACCTGATTCATGACCTACCTGAAAAATGACTAAACCTCTTGAAAAATCATAATGAATGCTAAAGACCCCCTCAAGACTAGATCTGAGAAAGTAAGGTATGAGTAAAAGGAGGTTTCCTCTTCATATTGTTTAAATTGCTCCTCTCAAATTCTGGTTTCCTAAATGATTTACAGATGAATGTCCAACTTTAAAAAAAAAATGCTACTCCTAATATGATAAACATAGTATTTCCCAGAACTTACATTAGTATTAGAGGGTGTCACTTGGCTTAATGTATTTATTTTTATTTTTGAGGCAGAGTCTCGCTATGTCACCTCAGTAGAGTGCTATGGCATCACAGCTCACAACAACCTCAAACTCTTGGACCTAAGCGACTCTCTTGCCTCAGCCTCCCAAAGAGCTGGGACTATAGGCACCCACCACAACACCTGGCTATTTTTTTTTTTTTTAAGAGACGGAGTTTCACTTTGTTGCCCTCAGTACAGTGCTGTGGCATCATAGTTCACAGCAACCTCCAGTTCTTGGGCTTAGGTGATTCTCTTGCCTCAGCCTCCCTAGTAGCTGGGACCACAGGTGCCCACCACAGAGCCCGGCTATTTTTTGTTGCAGTTTGGCTGGGGCCGGGCTTGAATCCACCATCCTCAGTATATGGGGCCAGCGCCCTACTCACTGACCTACAGGCACCACCCTGACACCTGGCTATTTTTTTCATTGCAGTTATCATTGTTTAGCAGGCCTTGGGGCGGGTTTGAACCCAACAACCTTGGTCTATGTAGCTGGTGCCCTAACCACTGAGTTATAGGTGCTGAGCTGCAATATATTTAGAATTACATATTTACGCAGATGAAATTTCAGATGAGGTTCCAATTACTAGCTAAGTCAAGATTCAGTCTTCTCTTCACTTTCAGTCTGAGTGTTATTTAAGGTAAAGCAGGTCTCTTGTAGGCAGCTTATATAGTTAAGACTTCTATATTTAACCATTCAGCCATTTTATTCTATTAATTAGACAATTTGATTAATTTATATCCAAAGTAATTATTGATAGGTAAGAACTTATAAGTGCCATTTAAAAAACTGTTTTCTGGTTGTTTGGTAGATACTTTGTTCTTTTCTTCCTCTCTTGCTTTCTTTGAAGTTTGATGATATTCTGTAGTGTTATGCTTTGAATTTTTCTTTTTTCTTTTTTTTTTTTTTGAGATAGGTGTGTCACTTTGTCACCCTTGGTAAAATGCCATGGCATCAGAGCTCACAGCAATCTCAAATTCTTGGGCCTCAAGGGATTCTGTTGCCTCAGCCTCCTGAGTAGCTCTGACTATAGGCACCTGCCACAATGACTGGCTATGTTTTTTTTGTGTGTGTGTGAGACACAGTCTCAAGCTGTTGCCCTGGGTAGAGTGCTGTGGCCTTACAGCTCACAACAACCTCAAACTCTTGGCCTTAAGCGATTCTCTTGCCTCAGCCTCTCAAGTAACTGGGACTACTGGCACCCACCACAATGCCCGGCTATTATTTTTGTTGTTCTTGCAGTTGTCACTGTTGTTTTAGCTGGCCCCAGCCAGGTTCAAACCCACCAGGCTTGGTGTATGTGGCTGGCGCCCTATCCACTGAACTATGGGCGCCACTTTAATTTTCATAGTGTATCAGTAACAGAGGCAGAGTCTAAATTTCTGGGTATTCCATATCAGAATTAAATAATGTATGAAATAAAGTGGAATAGTTTAAATTGTCTTGAAGCAACAAAATAGTGATTTCTAAGCACAAGTGACTATGAAACTTTTCAGCTATTTGTCTCAAAACATTCTTAATTAATTAATGAATTATCTTAGCTCAAGGCACATCTCAGACATTATTCATTTCAGCATATTAATACAAATCTCCTTGGGCCGAAACAAATTACATAATTTTAAGAGTTTTGAAATTTAAATATGTAAGCTTAAATTTCAACATAATTTCCCATTTATTCTTACTTGTACTAATTCACAATCAATCTCTACATCCTAACTATTTTTAAAAAAGTTTAAAGAGCCAAATCAGAAAAAATCTTAATTCCCTAGCTAAAATTTTAAAATAGTTGTTAAGGCTGGGCGTGGTGGCTCCCGCCTGTAATCTTAGCACCCTGGGAATCCGAGGTAGGTGGTCTCTCTTACGTTAGAGACCAGCCTGAGCAAGAGGCAGACCCATCTCCAAAACATAGCCGGGCATTGTGGCAGGCACCTGGGTAGTAGTCCCAGCTACTCGGGAGGCTCAGGCAAGAAGATTGCTTGAGTCCAAGAGTTTGAGGATGCTGTGAGCTGTGAAGCTACAGCACTCTACTGAGGGTGACAAAGTGAGACTGTCTGAAAATAAAATAAAATAAAATGTTAATAGAGAATAAAACCCAAAATATCTCCCCCCTCTACTGAAAAAGCCATATTATCTCTCCTAAATAGACTTGGTTTCAAGGGACAAATTTATCTTCTGTATCTTACACTTCTAGTCTCACTGAGGGGTTCAAAACGTATAAATAACTTCTCACAGATTAGTTTTTATTGTAAACGTTATCTTCAAAATAACTTTTTCTGTCAAATGATTCTGTTTAATTTTGGGAAGCCCCTCCATTTTTAAATGAAATATTGATGAAATAAAAATAAATTTAACTCAAATATTTTTACATTTTATAATACATATAAAGGAACCTTTAAGGCAACTGAGGTACAACTATTAGTAATGCAAAGAAATTACATTATCTAGGTTGCTTGTAATAGAAGTTGAGTTACTTGCTTCACCTAAACAGGGAAGTTGGCAGGTTTGCCTAGCAACAGCCGCTAAAACCTTCTGTTGTGGAAGGTTCCCTAGGAGTGAGAAAAAGGGAGGAGGAGGAACAGATTAATCTGTTTTTCTTAGCAGGGGACAGAGGCCGGGTTTGAGGAAGGAAAGGCTATCCAAGAGATAGCTTTTAGATCAGCATACGCTGACCCATCCTTCCTAGCAGCTAGAAAATTCACTCTTTATAGGACAGAGATTCGTTACAATTTAAGTGAGTTGGAGAGGTTACAGATTTAGCCCACTTCAAAGGCAGCAAATTCCAATCAGTAGAAAGACGTCAATGGGTCTTCTAAAAGAAGCTGAAATCTCAGTAGCAGAAGGGTGTTAAGTAGAAAGAAGTCGTCTCAAAAAAAAAAAAAAAAAAAAAAAAGAACTCTGCTAAGTTTAGGAAGGTGTGTGATTGTTTTACACTTAATATACAAATGCTATTTGTTAATGATTCCAATTTACCAAGGAAAGGCAAAAGTATTTTTCTTGATATCACTGTATGTACAGTGAAGAAAGGACTGAAAAAAAATCTCTGCTCTCTTGGCCAAGATTTGAATCAAAAAAGGGTGATAGTGAAGAGTGCGGAGTATTGAGTGGTTGTTATTTGGGGACTCTCCTGTTTTCCAGATAACTTATTTTGAAATTAGCACTTTATGGTACTAAAAGAATTCCATTTCTCCCCCTTCTCAAAAGCAAGAGTGTAGCTAAACTGAATTGTCTTGAAGAGGTTTCTCAGTCCCCCAAACTCAAACGGCATCTTTTCCAACAAGGGACAGGAAACTTTAAAGGGTGACAAGGTTAGATCCAGCAGCTCTCCCACAGGCCGATCATCTGTCCTTCCCGGACGGCTCTCACTGTTCACAAAGGCCAGGGGAGACGTTCGGGAGTAGGGAGTGTCCGGCTTCTTCGGCCCCTTCACCGCGTCCCTCTTCTGGGACAGTGTGAGCGGGTGACAAGGGCAAAGCGCGGGTGGTCTAGAACCCGGATAATAGCGAAGAACTGGGATGCGGGGGAAGATGTGAAAAACAAACAGGAGTTGAGGGAAAAGAGCTGAGAAAGCCAAGAGGGTAGCGCGGGGTTCGGTGGAAACCGCAGAACTTCCAATTCACCCTCGTCGTCGGGGCCAGAGGCGCCGGTGGGGAGGGCAGGACGGACAGACCTGTTCCTCGGCCCAGGGCGTGTCCGCGCTTCTGGTCGAGGCGGCGAGCGTCGCCAGCCTCCCGCCCGGGCGTCGGTGGCCGGTGACTCACAGCTCCGATCCCGCGCCCGCCCCGCCCCGCCCCGCCCCTCCGCTCGCCCCGCCTCCCGAAGGAGGAGCCTCGCCCTCATCTCCGCCCCAGTCTCCGGGGCGGGCCGGAGCCCGAGGAAGAGGAAGGGGACGAGGACAACGAGCAACTGGGCGGCGGAGGGCGAGGAGGAGGAAGAGGAGGCAGACCAACAAGATGGCCCCTGCTGCAGGAGCAGCCTCAGCAGCAGGTGGGAAGCCGGAGGCGGCGCTGGCGGTGGCGGCGGCAGCCGTGGCCCGGCGGCCTGGGACAGAGTCAGAGTCGACGGTGGCAGCGGCGGCGTCGGCAGCTGCTGTGGCGGTGGTGACGGCCGCGGGGACTCGGAGCTGAGAGGAGCTGCTGCTCGGACCAGCGCGGTGAGCGAGCGGCGGGCGGCGGCGTGGGGAGCGGGGCGGCCGCGGCCGGGCCACGGTCGGGAACAATAGGCGGCTGCGGCGGGGAAGGGGCTGCCTTCGCCCGCCCTCTGCTCCGGGCGGCGGCGGCCAGCCGGCCGGTCCCAGGCCCCGCAGGGGCACCGCCGGCGGCCTAGGGGCTTGTCAGTGGCCAGCGTCCTTTAGGCCTCAGGCCTCCGCCTGTCGTCTGGAAGGCCTGAGGGATGGGTAGGCCGAAGGGAGTCACGGACGCCGCCCGGGACCAGGGGAGGGCGAGGGAGGCTTGGGCGAGAGGGAGGGGGCCAGGAGCCTGCCGGGTTCCTCTCTTACTCCGGGGCCTGAGCCGAGCGGAGAGTGCGCACAGGAAATGCTTTTTGGACCCCCAGTCTGTGGAGTTGGGGGAGGGTGGAGGCGTCTGTAAACAGGCGCTGTCTCTGCCTCCCACACCCCAGGGTCGCTCCCTCCCCCAAGCCCTTCTGCGCTCCCCTTCGTGGGCCAACTGGGTTTTACCGTGTTTGTTTCCCTGGAGCTCTTGGAGATCAAGCTTGATTTAATCTGTCTGTCTGTTGGCGATGGGAAAATTGTGTGTGTGCAGGTGTCTTTTTAGGTACAACAACAACAACAAATATACAAAGAGTGATTATTGATTAAAGGTTGGAGCGGTAAGACATGCTCCTCTCGAAGTATTTCTTAAGCATCATTTCTCTCTAAACATCAGTTATGCCCTCGTCCCGGGTGAGAGTGAATGGAAGCAGGGTTCTTCTGGAGCAGTTAAATAATACAACTCTTGACATCCCAGAATAGTCCATGAAGCTGGAAACAAAGGCACTTTACTGGCAACACGGAGACAAATTGTGATATCTGAATAGAACTTTTCTTTAAACGAGCCGTTTTGAATTATTTATTTGCAGCATAAGAAGCAACATTATCGCAAAGTGGGGCTAATGAAGCACTTCTTCAGGAGATAGAGATGGCTCATTTCCATCTATAGAAATTATTATGTCCTGTCTTGTGTTCTAATTTTGCCTTTCAGTATTTTATCCTGTAATTATTCAAGACCAAGCTTTACCTTTGAAATTTGTTTTCAAAAAACTGGAAACAACTATAGTTCAGTTTTGAATGTTTAGGCTAATTGAGAAACTGGTCTTCCATTAATTTTTTTTTAAATTTGTGGAGTAGTGGTGTCTGAAACTTTAACTATTATTTCTCTTAACTTTTAAAGACATCTACCAACCACATTTATTTATTTACAAGTGAGGGGAAAAGAAAAATGCAAGCTATTTCTCTTCTACTTTCTACCCCAGGTATGCAGAAATTTATATTAAAATTGTTTGGATGCATCAAGGTATTGCTTTTCACTATTTAATGCTCACTTGGAAGGCCCATCTGAGGGCTTCAGTTCCTGGTCTTAAGGAAGATTGATTAGTGCAGAAAAGATAGATGTTGGTTAATATCTTTCACCCATTTTAGGATAAATTTCTAACTAGAATTGGTCCAACTAAAATTAAGAGTATTTTCAGGTTATATAAAGTTTAATGAGCAGCACTAGTCTATTTCCTAGTTTTTCCACAAGAATTGATGGTAAATAGCAATTGAATAAACATGAAGGTTGAAATTAGGATTCAATTCTTGTTTAGGATTTGAAGTATAGTAGATGAATATCAGTAATGACTTTTATTTTATACCTGATGTTGGTAATGTTGTGGGTGTTTTGATAGGTAGAGAAAGAATGACTTTTTTTTAATTGTTAGGGATTCATTGAGGGTACAAGAAACCAGGTTACACTTGATTGCATTTGTTAGGTAAAGTCCCTCTTATAATTGTGTCTTGCCTCCAAAAGGTGTGTCACACACCAATGAGAAAAAACAACTTTGACACTGTTCCTGTTACTTTGAATTTGGGGGGAATAAGTATTTCAGAAAGGACACTTGTTTTTGTTTTTGTAGAGACAGAGTCTCACTTTATCACCTTGGTTCACACAGCTCACAGCAACCTCCAACTCTTGGGCTTAGGCGATTCTCTTGCCTCAGCCTCCTGAGTAGATGGGACTACAGGAGACCGCCACAACGTCCTGCTCTTTTTCTGTTATGGCAGTTTGGCCTAGTCCAGGTTTGAACTGGCCACCTTCTGTATATGGGGCCGGTGCCCTACTCGATGAGCCACAGGTGTCACCCAGGACATCTGTTTTTTAAGAGCTCAACTCTGATTTTTTTCTTTCCATGCTGAATTTTGGTAGGTCAGTACAAGTCCAAGTAAAATGTATAATACTGAAATTAATCCGTGGCCCTAAACCTATTAGAAAAATTGTAGTAATTTATAAGTTATAAATTTTAACTTGGCTAGCTTGCTTTGTTATGAAAAAACTCATAATTTTTTGTCAAAGATTAATTTCCCTCATATCTAATATCATTTTCCTGAAAATAGATTTTTAAGTGGTAAGGTTTTGTATTTGGAATTGGATATTGACCCAACAATTTATGAGCTAAGTCTAGATCCTTATTTCTGTTTAGTATTTTAAAATCTCATCAAGAATTGTTTTTATTTTGTGTCAAAAATTCTAAATTGCAATCTCAATTGTCCTATCTTCAATATCTGCTTATTCTGATTATTTTAGTTCAGATTTTCTCAAGTAATGTTTAAAAATTTCCTTCTAAGAAGTTTTGGAACCATAGCTTAAAAATTAGGTTTATGTTTTCTTGGTAATATAATAAGTTAATATATGTTTAATTCACTCGAAGAGATTGAAGAGAGGAATTTTATTTAAATATGATACATATAATGTATCACATGATAATTTAAAAACTACAATTTTTCAGAGCATGTTTGTTGAATTAATGAAACTTTAATTTTCCTAGTTATGTTATAGTACTGGTAGTGGTGTCCTCAGTTTACATATGAAGAATCTGAGACTAAGAAGCTAAGTAACTAGCAAAAAGGTCACATAATTAATAGGTAAAATAGATTACTCAAACCCAGCCCTTGTGACACAAATTAGATGCTTTACTGCTGCCATATACATGTTACATACAGGTAAACTGTGAAACATCTTCTATGTTGACAGATTCCTTTTTCTGACTGCGAACTGTTTTGTAATACTGTACTTGGCCTTTAGCCCTTATATCCTATTATCATCATTTGTATCCTGCCAAATATTTACTTGTAAGACCAAGAGAGTAGTTAGTCATGTGAATCATGAAAGAAACACTTATTTTTGTTCTTAGATCTGAAGGCTATACAATATAGACGCTCATACCATTTACATAGGACAGATTTGTGACATTGCTATTAATTGTTTCATGCTTTTAATTTATTATACAAGCAATTAAAAATTGTGCATTCGAAATACTTTATACATTTAAAACTATAATAGCATTCAATTAAAATTGGGTCAGTTAAAACGTGCAATTCTTCATTTATGAATTTTTTTTGTTGTTTAAGCCATAGATAATGTAGAATTCTGCCAGTATTTTTCATCTCCACATCTTAGGACATGAAATGGCAGCTTCTTGTGGTTTAATCAGTCTACTTTTATACAGGGTGGACATAAAGTTTATGTGCAGTTTAAAATCGTTTAACATAGTAAATTGCACACAAACTTTATGTCTACCCTGTATATATCTTGAAAGTGGTCGGCATCTAACAGAGTAAAGAATCACCTGATAAATGATCCCTGTTTGGTGAACACTTCGGATCAGGATGTTCCCTGGCAGGGTATTCTGACCTGGTTTAGCTTTGGCCCTGTCTGTGCTTAGGGGTTCAGGTATTTTTTAGGATTGGATTCAGAGGGACTTAAATTCTCAGATTTGCCTGTATAGAGCAGTTCATAGGCGTCAAAATCAGTCTGTTGCTAAGACCTTCTTTAAGATCTTTTTTTCTGTTTAATCTTGGAATGTAGGCTGATTTTGGACTAGCTGTAAAGGTTATGATATAAGATTAATTTTGTCAGGCATTTATATGAAGGAATTTTTCCTGCTTCAGAGTTTTTCAAGATAGATCCCTGTATTTTTCAAGTATGAAGTTTTGTTAATCTGAAGTAATGTTGCCCTTCATCCATAAAATAGTTAACTTTAGTATATTTATTTCTCATTGTTAGTCAGACTTGTGCCTATTTACTTCTTACATGTTAATAATATTCTTTTTTACTCTTTTTATAATATTAGGTTAGACACTTCTTATCCGTTCATAATGTTTAACTGTTTGACTGAAGTTTGGGGAAAGAATTTTCCTTAAATTTGCAATCATCTTACATTCATAGTTTTGAACTGACTGAAATTACTTTCTATCATAGAGGAATAAATCTTTTAAGGTTCTTTTATATTTTTCTTTGAGATTTTTATTTACAAATTTATGTCAGAACAATATTCTTTTGATGTTTATCAAGCTTTTTAGTAATGTTATAAACTGAAGTCAGTATGTCCTTCATTATTACTATGCGTATATGATAATACTTTAACGTATAATTGCATTTTATGTAAAAAATCTCCAAGTTCTAAATAGTATTTGAACGTGGTAGCAGTGTTTTTCAAGGAAGGGAGTAACTTTAAAGAGTTGGTTCTGTTAACATAAATTTTATTTTTATTGAGGTCAAATTCTTATAATAAAATTAACCATTTTAAAGTAAAGAGTATAGTGCAATTAGTACATTCACAGTGTTACACAGAGGCCTCTGTCTAATTCTAAATTCATCACCCAAAAGGAAACACTGTATCCTCTAAGCCACACTCCCCATTCCCTCCTTCCCTAATCCCTGGCAGCCACCCTTCTGTTTTCTATCTCTGTGTATTTAAATGAAACTATTTTGAGGCAAGATTGAGGAAGAGTACTATGTACAATTGAAATTGCAAAAAAAAACTTTAGGATGTAATTGTTAGGAGTCACAAACCACCTCATTCTTTGCATGCTTCTCTAAATTAGTAGGCATGCTGCCAGAGAGTCTATGGAAGAAAAGTTCAAAGTCATAGCAGTTTGTAGTTTAGTGTTGATGGCTCCAAAGGAGTTTTACTCAAACTCTCAGACTCACTGGTATTTCTATTTCTTGGGTTGTAAAAACTAACTAAATTGTAATGTTATATACAAATGTAAGCAACTAATATTTAGTCTCTTTTCTAGGACTTGTTTGCCATTTAGTTGTTCTTATTGTAGAGAAGAAACTTGGAATAGTAACAAAGAACTGACATGTGATTATAATGGGAAATGATTTTTAAAATTAGGTTAAAGCTCTTTGATCTCTGTGAATCTAACTTCATGACTATTCAGTTTATTTTTAAGAATATTTAAAGTTATGATTTGCCTAATACTGTGCTTTTTAATCTCTGTATAATAAATGTTAAAAACCTTGATTGTAGCTTTCTACCTGTTACCCTTCAAAAACATGGACGCCCATACAAAGGTAATTGGTTTGTAACTTTTTTGGATTGTTTTAATTGGTTGACTGAGGGAGAAAAAAATTAGTTTTTAAAAAAATTTATGGAATAAATACAATAAAGTTGAACTTTATACAGGATACTGTTATGTTTGAAGTTTTGATTTGGGGCTTTTTTTTTTTTTGAGACAGAGCCTCAAGCTATCACCCTGGATAAAGTGCTGTGGCATCACAGCTCACAGCAACCTCCAATTCCTGGACTCAAGTGAGTCTCTTGCCTCCACCTCCCAAGTAGCTGGGACTACAGGCGCCCACCACAACACCCAGCCATTTTTTGGTTGCAGCTGTCATTGTTGTTTGGCGGGCCCAGGCTGGATTTGAACCTGCCAGCTCAGGTGTAAGTGGCTGGCGCCTTAGCCTGTTGAGCCACAGGCTCTGAGCCTGATTTGGGGCTTTGGAAATACTCATATCTTAAATTCAAAATGATACTTCACCTGATTAAATTGAAGTCTTAAAATTTATGATAAGAAGTGAAAGACATTTTATATTATTATTATTTTTTTTTTTTTTTGAGACAGATCCTCAAGCTGTCACCCTGGATAGAGTGCTATGGCATCACAGCTCACAGCAGTGAGCTCCAGTTTCTGGGCTCAAGCTAGTCTCTTGCCTCCACTTCTCAAGTAGCTGGGACTACAGGTGCCCGCCACAACATCCGGCCATTTTTTGGTTGCAGCTGTCATTACTATTTGGCGGGCCCGGGTTGGATTTGAACCCTCCAGTTCAGGTGTACATGACTGGCACCTTAGCCTGTTGAGCCACAGATGCCAAGCCGACATTTTATATTATTAATAAAGATTTGTAATGGGGTTACAGGAGATCTGGATGAGGAAGAATTTAAATTTTGATACTGTTCTCCCTTTTTAGGGATAATTTAATACACATAATTATACTTCAATTTTTTTTTTTTCTTTTTGAGACAGAGTCTCACTTTGTTGCCTTTGGTAGAGTGCCATGGCGTCATAACTCAAAGCAACCTCACTTGGGCTCAAGCGATTCTTTTGCCTCAGCCTCCCTAGTAGTTAAGACTACAGGCGCCAGCCACAGTGCCCAGCTATATTTAGAAATGGGGTCTCACTCTGGCTTAGGCTGGTCTTGAACCCGTGAACTCAGGAAATTCATCCTCCTTAGCCTTCTAGAGTGCTGGCATTATAGGCTCATATGAGCCCCTGTGCCTGGCCTATAATTTAATTTTAAGAACAACTAAAACTGTTAAGAGAAAGAATTATATAAGAATACTTAGAAATCAACAAAGTAAAATTTTTGCTTTTCTTTTCCTTTTTTTTTTTTTTTTTTTAGAGATGAGGTCTCGCTGTAGCTCAGGCAATCCACCCACCTCAGCCTCCCAGAGTGCTGGGATTACAGGCGTGAGCCACTGCGCCCAACCTGCTTTTCTTATAATGACTTTTTTCAGAAAAATATAACTTTTTGCAAATATTTATATTTGTGTTTTTATAACTTTTTGCAAATATTTATATTTCTGTGTTTTTATATATACCTCATTAACTTCTTTTTTTGAGACAGAGTCTAAAGCTGTTTCCCTGAGTAGAGTGCCATGGCGTCATAGCTCACAGCAGCCTCTAACTCTTGGGCTTAAGCGATCATCTTGCCTCAGTTTTTCTATTTTAATAGAGAGGGGGTATTGCTTTTTCCTCAGGCTAGTCCTGAACTCATGAACTCAAGCTATCCACCTGCCTCGGCTTCTCAGAGTGCTAGGATTACAGGCATGAGCCACCTCATCCAGCTACCTCATTAATTTTTTTTTTTTTTTTTTTGAGACAGAGACTTACTATGTCATCCTCAGTAGAGTACCTGGCATCACAGCTCACAGCAATCTCAAACTCTTGGCCTCAAGCGATTCTCTTGCCTCAGCCTTCCAAGTAGCTGGGACTACTTCCAGTAAGCGCCCGCCACAATGCCTGGCTATTTTTTGTTGCAGTTGTCATTGTTGCTTTAGCAGGCCTGGGACGGGCTCAGTGTATGTGGCTGGCGCTCTGCCCACTGAGCACTGCCTAATAAATGTTATTTCCTTCTTAAATTAAAAATAATTTTAGGAAGATACTCATCTAGAATATTTGAAAAGATTCTGCTATTAAATGCTCCTGTATAAGCTACATGTAAAACTTTGTAAGGTTTAGGATTACTTCTGTATGCACTTTAGGGAGTGGTGATTGGAAATGAAGTGGTTTTTTGGGTTTTTTTTTTTTTTGCAGTTTTTGCCTGGGGCTGAGTTTGAACCCACCACCTCCAGCATATGGAACCGGTGCCCTACTCCTTTGAGCCACAGGCGCTGCCCTTTTTTTTTTTTCCCATATCAATCTTTTATTTATATGTTCAATACCAGCCACTACCTACATGTGGCTATTTAAATTTAAGTTTTTAAATAGACTTTAGTTTTTTAGAGCAATTTTGGATTTGCAGAAAAATTGCACAAAAAGCATAGAGTTCCTGTCTACACTCTTCAATTTTTTTCTATTAACATCTTGGGTTAGTGTAGTGTGTTTTTATAATTGATGAAGCGATGTTGTGTTCTTATGTATTTTAAGTTTAGCCTAAGTATTTCTCAGTATGTAGTAAACTATAACCTATTCATATTGTAACTTCTATAGTTAAAATAATTACATAGTTTACTGCGTGTAAACTATTCAGAATGTGTTTAAATAAGACCAATGCCAAGCTGTACCCAATCCTGCTGTTTCTGCATCTCACTTCCATTTTCTATACCTAACTTTCCTCTTTCTGTCCATACATCCTCTCTGATCACATAGCAGACTACCAGAGTTGCTCTGAACCTTTTCTGGTTGAGGGCTAGGGGACTTCCCAACTTGCAAATCCTTTGCTCAGTTAAATTCTGTTGAATTTAATCAGTCTTTAGTTTTTCTTTTAACAGTTTAAAAATTAAAGTCCATAGTTTATATTAGGGTTCACTCTTTGGGTTGTATGGATCTATGGGTTTTGTCAAATGTATAATGTTATGTATACACTATATGGAATCTTGCAGGATGGTTTTCCTGCCCTGAAACTATCCTGTGTTATGCTTATGCCCCCCCCCCCCCCCGTCTCTGAACCCCTGACTAATACCAATCTTTCTACATTCTCCATAGTCTTGCCTTTCCAGAATGTCATGTGGTGGGAATCATACTCTGTGTAGCACTTTCAGACCAGCTTCTTTCACTTAGCATTGTGGGTTTATTATGTTCCTTCATGCCTTTTCATAGCTTGCCAACTTGTTTCTTTTTACCACTCAATAATAAATTATTGTATGGATAAATTTAAATTTTAGCTAAATAATACTTAAAATTTGGTGTCTAAGTTTCACCTGTTCTTCCAAAGGCTTAATAGCCACACATGGTTATTGAAGAACATTTACATGAATTATTCCCCCAAAGTTCAGTCCTCCATTTATATTGCCTCTTACAGTGAACTTCCTGTTTATTACAAGTTCTCAGTTTGGTTTGTCCTCAAGCCTACATTTCGGTGCTTTATCTATCCTGTTTTATTGCTGGTACTGTCAGCAACCCTAAACTGTGTGCATAGTTTAAAATCCTTTACTTTGCCAAAGAACCAGCCTTTCCAAATCTCCATTATCATATGACTTCCTAGGTGTTCCAACACAGCATCATTCTTTACTTTCTTCTTTTTCTTTCTTATTTTCCTTTAAACTTTGGGAATATTTAGCAAAGGTATATAGATTTCAGAGCCAATAAATGGTAGAGTTAGGATCAGAATCAAGATCTTATTCTGGTTCTGTCATGGAATTACTGAGTGTTTTTGTAAGTTACAGTCACTTTTGAAGAGGTTATAGGAGACTACTTGTATACAATGTAATTTTAAAATTATCTTTATAAATCAAATCTGTAGAAGCTATAGCTACAGATTTAAAAAATGTGTCATTCATTCTTTGAACAGTGAGGATCTAAAATGAGAAAATTTGTCCCTTTACTTGATTTTTCTTTATAATTGAATTACGATGAAAGAATTTTTTCCTCCATGTGTGACTCATTTTAGATAAGAAAAATCAATGTCCATTGCTAAGACTGATTAATAAAGGTAAACAGAATTTAACTGAACATTATTGGCATCTTATATTCTCTTTTGGCACCAGTTTATATTTGGATTCTATTCAAACTATGCTTTGATCTATAAAACCCAAACTGGTTCCCATACGAATTTGTATCTTTCCAGACTCATAAAGTTTCTACAGCTTGAAAAATGGAGGGCTCGTAGCAGTCTCTTTTGCTCTTCTACTTGAGGTAAGCCATACCTCTGTGCTTAATCTTTGGCCAAAAGTAGCCATACTATGTATGGTCTTATTTTGAACTTCTCTGTATATACTAGTTACAATTGCCCAAAAGTCCAGTTGTGGAGACATTCTGTTAAAGTGTAGTTGCCTTCCATATTTAAGTAATTGTACTTTTTTAAAAAACCTGGATTTTAGTCTTCATTTTGAAATGCTTTCTCTGTAATTAGTATTTCTTTTTTTTCTTTTTTGAGACAGAGCCTCAAGCTGTCACCCTGGATAGAGTGCTGTGGCATCACAGCTCACGGCAGCCTCCAATTCCTAGGCTCAAGCGAGTCTCTTGCCTCTACCTCCCAAGTAGCTGGGACTACAGGTGCCCGCCACAACGCCTGGCCATTTTTTGGCTGCAGCCACCATTGTTTTTTGGCAGGCCGAGGCTGAATTCGAACCGCCAGCTCAGGTGTACGTGGCTGGCACCTTAGCCCGTTGAGCCACAGGCGCCGAGCCTGTAATTAGTATTTCTAAAACCCATATTTTATATGTCACTTTTGACATTAATTACCCCATTGAGAGTAGTTTTTGTACTTTTTTGTTGTTGTTGTTTTTGTTTTGAGAGGGTCTTACTTTATTGCCCTCTTAGAGTGCAATGATGTCACAGCTCACAGCTACCCCAAACTCCTGGGCTTAAGCGAGTCTCTTTCCTCAGCCTCCGGTAGCTGGGACCACACCACCGGCTATTTTTTTGTTGCAGTTTGGCTGGGGCCAGGTTTGAACCTGCCACTCTTGGTATATGGGGCCGATGCCTTACCCACTGAGCCACAGGCACCGCCCATTTTGTACTGTTTTGATTAAAACTGTCACTCTGATTTGCTTGAATCAAGCTATTAAATTTATTAAAAATTTAAAAAAATAAATGTAACACTAATCATATAGTATTTTTTTTAAATTAAAAGTTCTCATTACCTGAGTGAATTTTTTCAGAAATGTCATTTTATTATGTAGATAGGTCTGCATTTGATGAAAATTTGTTCATAAGGGCACAAAAATTCTTCCAATTCTTTCTATCACTGTAAAATAAAGTTTGATGGTTCTTGAAATAAGAAAATCCTTAGAATAAAAAATAAAATGTTTAAATTCCTTTAAACACATATATGAGCAACTTAGAATGTCACAAAGCCTATTACAGATAATATTCTTACAGAAGCATTGTTTAATATTGAAGTAGTAGTATCTATTCCCCTAATGATTGGCATGCACTAATTAATTCATTGTACTCAAAGAGTTATCTTTTTCTCCCATGAGTAATGACTCCTCAAGGAGCATATCCTATGCTTATTATGGCCAATTATATATCTTTTGTGAAATATCTCTTCAAGTTTATTGTCCTTTTTTGAAATTGAATTGTTTGTCAGAGAAGAACTGGATATATGCAAATGACTGTCAGCTGTGAAGGAAGGCAAGAACAAGGCTGGAGGCAGAGATTAGTTAAAAGTTTGCTGTGAGGTTTCAAGTGAGGCTTCATTCTCTTGGAGGGCAAGGACTTTATTGTATTCAAGACTATATGTATATATATGCTTAGTTCCTAGGATACTGACTAATACATAATAGAGGCTTAGTAAGTAGTTTTTGAATGAATGAATAAGGGCCTCAATCATGGAAATAAAGATGGGAAGGAAGATATTGATACAGATCCTGACAATGTTTTTTTTTCTCTCTTTTCTTTTGATACTGAATCTCACACTCTCACCCTGGGTATGGTACCATGGTATCATATCTTACAGCAACCTCAAACTCTTGGGCTCAAGTGGTCCTCTTGTCTCAGGCTCTCAGGTAGCTGGGACTACAGGCACCCACCACAATGCCCAGCTGGTTTTTCTATTTTTAGTAGAGGTGTGGTCTCGCTTTGCTTAGGCTGGTCTCCAATTCCTGAACTCAGGCAAGCCACCCACTTCTGCCTCCCAGAGTGCTAAGATTACAAGTGTGAGCCACTGCCCCAAGCCATGATAATTTTCTTAGTGGCAGTAGAAGAGGGTAGAATCTGGGATGATTATCAAATACAGTAAGACCTCTGTAAGTTCACTACCCAGGGAACTGTAACAAACTGGTGAACACACAGAGGTGGCCAACATAAGGATGTACACATAGTATATTGATACTTACATGTGGTGTATTACAGTCTATGAAAATTAGGTCAGCTTGAGATGTGGTCACTGTAGGAAGATGGTCAACTGTGGAGCATTTTATGTTGGCTAGTGATATCATCAAAGAAGGATTACAGAAGGAATTAACAGTTTAAAATTAATATAAGTTTAGTTACCATATTACCAGTATATTGTATTTGTGTTTCAGTTAATTCAACTTTAAAATTAGAGAAATGGAGGCTCGGTGCCTGTGTCTGAAGTGGCTAAGGTGTCAACCATATACACCTGAGCTGACAGGTTCGAATCTAGCCAGGGCCCACCAAACAACAAAGACAGCTGCAACCAAAAATAGCCAGGTGTTGTGGCCAGCACCTGTAGTCCCAGCTGCTTGGGAGGCGGAGGCAGGAGAATCAGGAGTTGAGCCCAGGAGTTGGAGGTTACTGTGAGCTGTGATGCCATAGCACTCTACCTAGGGTGACAGCGTGACACTCTGTCTCCAAAAAAAAAAATTAGAGAAATGGAGAGAATGTCCAGGGTTAGGGGAAGTGTGGGATAAACTTTCATAATTTTTTAACATGAGAAAATTAGGGTCCCTATTTTTGCTAAGGAATGAAGTGTAATATTTATTGTCTATTGTGCTTTCCACAGTAGTTAAATTTATCTTAACCTTCTGTTTTGTCTTCTTTATGACACATAGCTTGTGCATAAATTTAATCCCTAAAGTCATTACAAATTTTGGAGGAATGGATTTAATTTTGAGACGTGTGTGTGTTTTAAGCTGGACTCTAGTGAGTGGATTCATTTTGATAGCAGAAAATCCGTAGGTTCTCTAACAGTAGCTACTACTTGGGAATCAGCAAAATATTTTCCTCTACAATTTATATTCCTGTTCTGAATCAAATAACTCTAAAATGAAAAATTAATCAGTGCTCTTTTTTTTAGCACTATTTTCAGGTATTTGCAGTTAAGAGTCACTGTGGCATTATTTTCTGGAAACTGGAATTCTGTAAGGCATATTCTATAAAAATAACCAGAAAGAAATAAAAGTGCCCTTAAGTCTTGGCCTAACAAATCATGAGGATAATTTTGATAATACCGATATTTTATTTTATTATTAATTTGATTTTTAACTTTAATGTAAAACAAAATCCCTAGGTCAGAGTGTACACTTAGTTGTCACCCAGCCATTTCAAAAGAAGTATGGTTGCATGTTGGTGTTATTTTTCTGAATACATCTACATGTTTTCTTTTTGTTACCCAGTCCCAAAATCAGTTAAAGCCCTAGGGCAGCCACCAAGTGGCACAAGGAAGTCTAAAGCACGAGCTCCCTGGAAAAAAAGAAATAGAAACAAATAATAGGAGACTATTCGTGTGACACATATGGTGCTTTGTTTTCTTGAGTAAAGAGGGAACTTTTTGTTCTCTAGTTTTGTTATTGATACCCATTTTTGTTCCTCCCTGTTCATCACCAGAAATCTCCTGCATGCAAAGTCTGCTGTCATCACCGCTCCAAAAAGGAGTTCTTAAAGGGTAGCTTCCTAATTGTGGTCATTTTAACTGGAATGCTTTGTAACAGTTTAAAAATGTAATCTAACAAAAATAACATCGTGTAAAAGAAACCAGGTGAAAAAATGTATACTGATGAATAGTAACCTTTGGGGAAGAGTAGAGGAGTAATAATTGGGAGGGATGGTGAGGGGGCCTTTAGGAGTACTGGAAATGTTTGTCCTGACTGTACCAGGTATGTTCACTGTGGTAATTCATTTAGTTGAACAGTCTTTTTTTTTTTTTTTTTTTTAAGACAGAGTCTCACTGTGTTGCCCTGGGTAGAGTACTGTGTTGCCCTCGGTAGAGTACTGTGCCGTCACAGCTCACAGCAACCTCAAACTCTTAGGCTTAAGTGATTCTCTTGCCTTAGCCTCCCAAGTAGCTGGGACTACAGGTGTCCTCCACAATGCTCGGCTATTTTGCAACTGTTGCAGTTGTCATTGTTGCTTAGTTGGCTCGGGCTGGGTTCAAACCTGCCAGCTTGTTATATGTGGCCAGCACGGTAACTGTAACCACTGTGCTATAGCACCGAGCTGAGCTGAACAGTTCCTGATCTGTATATTTTCTGTACGTATATCATACTTCATTTTAAAATATCATTAAAGTGTCTAAAAATACATGTAAGATTCATTTTCTGTTTTAGTCTTTGCTTGTTCCTCAGTGAAATGTTCTAATAAAATATTTAAAACAAATCAGAGGTATTCTTGTGGTTATCTTCAAAAGAAATGCAACAGTTGCTACAATCTGATGTTTTCTTATTAAATAAACAAGTAGGCCTAAACAGTTCCAGGGTTTCTGTTTAAAATGATTCATGCTCAGAATAAACCTAACACACACATCATTTAAGTTACGTCTTTAATTATGACTGACTAATAATATATTAAAAAGTTACAGGTACTGTCAATTGAAGGGCATTGTGTTACAGTAACAAAAGTACAGGCATTGGAATTGAACAGATAGGAGTTCAAATTATTAATGACTAGATCACTAAGTTAATTAAGTAACTGTTTTTAGCTTTCTTCCTTAACCAATTAAGTAGAGAGTTGTTGAAGGGTTAAATGAGATACTCTCTCTAAAAGTGACTGGTAGTCTTATCTCCTTCCCCTTCTCCCACAGTTTTTGGGTTAGAGGGTGAAAAGATTTGGGGAGATTTGGGAAGCCGAGATTGGAAGATTGCTTGAGGATAGGCGTTCAGGACCAACCTGGGCAACCTAGCAAGACCCTGCCTCTACAAAAAATAAAAAAATTAGCTAGACGTGGCAGCGCACACCTGTAGTCTAGCTACTCAGGAGGCTAACGTAGGAGTATCACTTGAACCTAGGAATTGGAGACTGCAGTAAGCTATGATCAGGCCACTGCACGCTATCCAGCCTTAGGTGACAGAGCAAGATTCCAACCCTGAAAAAAAAAATGACAATAATGAATGACTCTTAGATGATTCTATTTTAGGAATTAGAAAGCAAAGATTTTTTTTTTTTTGGCCGGAACTGGGTTTGAACCTGCCACCTCCGGCATATGGGGCCAGCGCCCTACTCCTCCTACCCTACTCCTCGCAAAGGTTTTTCCTTAGATACTCAAAGTATTGGTTAATTGTAGATACTAGATCTAAGAAAAATTTCCACTTTCCCATTTTTTAAATATCCTTCTCCAAGTTCAATTTTCCAAATATTATTCAAGCTTCTCAAAGACAGTTAGTTATATCTTCAACCACAACACGTGTCTAAACCACAGAAGGTATGTTATAGTTGTTTCTAAGAACTATTCTACTGGAAAATTTAAGAGGTTAGTAACTGTGTTCATCAATTGCAGCAACTGTGTTACTAAATTAAGAGAGATGAAAGTGATAAATACAGTTCATAAAGTAATGCATCTCTTTTGAAAGAGATACATTACAGAGAAGTTACAAAATTTTTCTTTTTTTTTTTTTGAGACGGAGCCTCAAGTTGTCACCCTGGATAGAGTGCTGTGGCATCACAGCTCACAGCAACCTCCAATTCCTGGGCTCAAGTGAGTCTCTTGCCTCCGCCTCCCAAGTAGCTGGGACTACAGGCGCCCGGCCATTTTTTGGTTGCAGCCATCGTTGTTTGGTGGGCCCAGGCTGGATTCGAACCCGCCAGCTCAGGTGTACATGGCTGGCGCCTTAGCCCATTGAGCTACAGGCGCCGAGGCAAAATAGTAGGTTTTGATTTGGCTATTCAAATATATAAAGAAAGTCAGTTTAATAAGGACAAATGTTTAGAATAGTTTTAAAGTAATTTATCTTAGAAGTTATATTTGTTGTTGTTGTTGTTGTTGAAACAGGGTCTCACTCTGTTGCCTGGACTAGAGTCATCATAGTTGACTGTAACCTCAAACTCCTAAACTCAAGTGATCTTCCTGCCTTAGTTGCCCAAGTAGCTGGAAGTATAGTATAGGTGTGTGCTACCAGGTCCAAATAGTTTTTCTATTTTCTGTAGCAATAAAGTCTCACTCTTGGTCAGGCTGGTGTTAAACTCCTGGTCTCAAGCAGTCCTCATGCCTCAGCCTCCCATAGTGCTAGGATTGCAGGTGTTAGCCACTACACCCAACCCTAAGTGGTATTCTAAATATATTCCAGCTTCTTCTTCCTTTTTTTTTTTTTTTTTTTTTTAGAGTCCGACTGTGTCACCCTCAGTAGAATACCTTGGCATCACAGCTCACAACAACCTTAAACTGCTGGGCTTGATTCTCTTGTCTCAGCTCCCAAGTAGCTGTCACTACAGGTGCCCACCACAACGCCCGGCTATAGTTATAGTTATCGTTGTTGTTTAACAGGCCCAGGCAGGGTTCAAATCCGCCAGCCCTAGTATATGTGCCCGGTGCCCTAACCACTGAACTACTGGCACTTTTGTTTTTGCATTCTTTCAATTTATTTGCTCTTAATCAAGGTAAGTGATGATTATGTACATTTTGCTCAACTGTGTAACTGCTTTTTCTTCTATCATTTGCATACATTAATACCAAGACTGAAAGTAGTATTACTAATGTCATATAAGGCCTGACTAGAAAAAGTGCTACACACTTCATAACTGAATACCACCACAGTTACCTTCCAAGTGCTCCCCTTGGGAAGCGCTGAACTGATGCTACCGTCTAGTCCACCCTTTGGAACGACCATCAGAGCTATCAGCATATGGCATACAAAACATACAGCAACAATAATGAACGCCATACAGCAAGAAACCACCACACATTGGTAGGAACACAGTTGTGAGACCCTGATATTCCAAGGTTATGAAACCTTACTGAGTTGTTTAAACAGTGCTGCCAGCGTAAGTGCATGGTGGCAAGTTTGCAAACTTAATTGTCAGACCTTGTACAATGACAGCTCTGATGGACATTCCAGAAAAAGAGTTCCAAAATTGTTTTGAAAGGTGGACTAGGCATTGATGTATACCTTTCCAGGGGGAGTACTTCAAAGGTAACTGTAGTGATATTCAGCAAAGAGGTATATAGCACTTTTTCTAGGATAAGTTCATGAATGTAATTGTCAGACCTTGTGTATTGGTCTGCAAGTTTGTTTTTACTTGATGGATCTTGAGTGTCTTTCCATTTCTTTATGTGTGTTATCTTTTAATTATTCCATATATTTTCATGGTATTGGTGTACTTCTGTTTATTTTGCTCTTCCCCTGTCTTTGGACACTTAGTATTTCCAATTTTTTTTTTTTTTTTGAGACAGAGCCTCAAGCTGGGTAGAGTGCTGTGGTATCACAGCTCACAGCAACCTCCAATTCCTGGGCTCAAGCGAGTCTCTTTCCTCCGCCTCCCAAGTAGCTGGGACTACAGGCGCCCGCCACAACGCCTGGCCATTTTTTGGTTGCAGCCATCATTGTTGTTTGGCGGGCCCAGGCTGGATTCGAACCCGTCAGCTCAGGTGTAGGTGGCTGGCGCCTTAGCCCACTGAGCCACAGGCGCCGAGCCAGTATTTCCAATTTTGTCTTTTTTTTTGAGACAGAGCCTCAAGCTGTTGCCCTGGGTAGAGTGCTGTGGCATCACAGCTCACAGCAACCTCAAACTCTTGGGCTTAAGCCAATAGGTTTTATTCTATTGAGGCATTTAGTATGGTAAGCATACAGTTGTATAAGTAGTAAAAATTATAATGATTTATCATACAATGTTTATATTTTGTGTTCTTTGGAGTTCATATAATGTTAAAAGGAATAAGAAGTTCTTTTTTATCTTTATTATTAACAAATTTAAGTTCTCTACAAAGGCAAAATAGTAAAAAAGAAGAAACCTTTAACTCTACTCCTTTACAAATATTAGCATATAATCAGATTCTTCAGAGGCATGTTACTCACTAGATAAGTTCATATGGAAGATGATTGATCAGCTCAATCAGCTTTAGCAAACTTTTTTTGACTAATATCTTTTATGTCTTATAAAACCTTATGCACAGTTGTAGCATTTGACTCTATAATTAAACAGAGTGACTAGATAACTGCTTCTTCTGGCATGCAAGTGACAGCCACAATATATTAAGTAGTAATAATTTAACATAAACCTACTTACAAATGCTCATAATCTATTTGTAGGTGAGTTTTATTATTAAAAGTATTTATGATGTTTTATTGTAGAAATTAAAATGTGGGCAAATTCTTAATTTACTGTACTTGAATACACATGCAGATAACTTTAATTTAGATCCTAAGCATGAAATTAATTTGCTAATTATCTATGCTATTATTTTCATTGTTTATTTTAATTTCAATGTTCATTTTTATCATCTCTTAGGATACTTTGCAAAAACTCAAAGTTGGGGTTTAGTAGACAGTTAATGACATGAAGGCAGATACTATAACTACTGTTTCACTGTTTCTTCTATAACTCACAGTCTGATACATACCAGTGCCTGCAGATATTTATTGGATGAATTGGTAAAATTTTTAGTGCACCTAATGGAAACTGTTCTTTCATCAAATGGTTTTATATTCAAGGTTATTTTAATAACACAAGAATTAAATGTAATGTTTTCATTTGCTTTTCTATTTACTTATAGCTTAAACAAGATTTTTTCCCCCACATTTGTAAGCATGCTACTAGGCATAATAAAATCTTTAAAAACTTGAAATACTATGGTGCCTTATATTCTGGGTATTAATTTTCACTAGTTTTTAAAAACTATTAATAGGCCCGGTGCAGTGGCTCATGTCTGTAATCCTAGCAGTCTGGGAGGCCAGGGTGAGTGGATTACCCTGAGCTCCCAGGTTCAAGACGAGCCTGAGCAAAAGAGAGACCTTGTCCCTAAAAATAGCTGAGCATTGTGGCAGGCACCT